>CM025957.1:152588693-152869239 GCA_014839755.1 Sylvia borin | reverse complement strand
GAAGGTGATGGCAGGCGACAGCGCAGCGAAGTAGATGAAGATGACGGCGGCAATGCACTGGGGGTCCAGCGCGTCGCGGAAGTCGCTCAGGTAATGGGGGTACCTGCGCCGCACGTCCCGGATCAGCCCCCCGAAGGGGCGCCCCGTGCGCCTCAGGGGGTCGTCCTCCTCCTCGGCCTCGTCCTCCACCACCTTCAGCTTCAGCAATGCTGGGGACAGGCAGATGCACAGACAGACAGACAGTAAGACCCCAACAGCTGGGACACCCCCTAAACCCTGCCCTGGCCCCAGCCCTGCCCCTGGCACCTTTCTCCTCAGGGGACTTGGGCTCCAGCAGCAGCCTCCGCTCCTGCTCCATCCTCTTCTTCAGCATCTCGCGCTGGAAGTGGGCGACGCTGCGCAGCAGCTCCTCACCCTGCACCTCGGATGGCGGCAGCACCACGCTGCAGTCCAGGAACTCGTTGATGGCGTTCAAAAGGTCGTGACGGTCGTCGGCCAGGTACGCGGCCTCGTGGAATTGCTGTGGGGCAATGGCAGGTCAGCGCCCACACCACAGCTCTGTGCTGTCCTGAGCGCCCAGTGTCACACAGGGCCAAGCCCATGGCCTCAGGATGGCCCTGGTCCTGGCATGGCCTTGAGCCCCCAACCCTGGCAGAGCCCTGGCCCTCACCCCAGTATGGCCATGAGACCCCAACACAGCAAGACCCAACCGGCATCCTGGCACGGCCCCAAGCTCCCCAGCCCCGACAGGACTCCAAGCTCTCATCCTGACATTTCTCTGAGACCCAGCACTGGCATAATCTGAGCCCTCCAGCCCATCCCATCTGAGTCCTGAGCTTCCAGCCCCATCATAGCCCCAACCCCCTAATCTAGTGGTGTCTCAAGACTAGTCCCAGCAGGACCCTGAACCCCCAGCTCTGGCACAACTCTCTGCCCAGCACAGCCTCAAGCCCCCTCCCCAGCAGAGGAACCCCCATCCTGGTACAGCCCCAAACTCCCAGCCTGGCACAACCTGAGCCCCCCAACCCGGCAGGACCCCAGCGCCCTGGGGCACGGACCTTGTCGGACATGAGGGTGGAGATGGAGCGCCCAATCTCGTGATAGTCCATGTGGGTGCTGCTGGGCCCCAGCAGCACAAAGAGGAATCGCACAGGCACCGGCACCTCTAGCACCGCGTCCAGCTCCACTGCCTCCTGCAGCCGCACAAAGGCCATGGTGGGCTGGTCCAGGAACTCCACACAGCCTGGGGGGGCACAAGGGGCACAGGGGTCACCGGGGTGCCTGGTACACGCTCCCCAAGCAAGCCCTGGCCTGCCCACCCCTCCATACCCACGAGCACCACTGTGGCCTCAGCGTTGTCCGGGATCTTCTCCAGCAGCTTCAGCTCGTGCTTTGACTTGGAGCGAGTGATGCCGGCTGGGGGTGTGGGAGTGACAACCTCCTTCTGTGGGGACAGAGAGGGGGGCTGGGGTCAGGGCCCTTCCCCAGGGCACGGGCAGGGCTGGGGGCCCACGGCACACCCACCTCCCGCTCCACGTCGACACGCGTCTCGTGCTCGCCAACGTGGCCAGCTATGAGGGGCTCGGTGACGGCCGGCTCGCTGCCCTCAGCCACGTGGTTGGTGCTGTGGTGGTGCACGAGCAGGGAGCCCAGGCTGCCCGCCGAGATGTTCCGTGGGAAGGAGAACTCCTTCTCGTCGCTCGGGTGGCTGCAGGACAGGGCCAGGGCTGTCCGTGGTGGCCCAACGGCACAGCCATTGCCAGGACCCCAGGGACAGCATCAGCCCCACAGCTCAGGGAGCAGAGCCCAGGGAAAAGGGGCTGTGTTTGTGCCCCCCAGGCCCACCTGTGCTTGAGCAGCAGCGCCCGCAGCACATTGGCACGGTCCTCGGCCCGGATCTGGTCCGTGATGACCATCTGCTCCACCACCTGGTGAGCCACCCCTGGCAGCGTCTTCTGGTCCAGGTCCAGGAGCACGGCCCCTGGATAACAGAGTGGGGGCTGAGGCCAGCAGGGACAGGACCCCACCTCACCATGGGCCCTACAGGGTGGTCTCCACCTCCCTACCGTGGGCCAGGGTCTTGCGGAGCTCCAGGAGGCTGCGGAAGGAGAGGGAGGCCACATGAGGCTTGCCCCAGCGGTCTGTCTCCTCCTCCACATCCTCCTCAAACTTGATCCAGCGCGCCGTCTCCTTCCACTGCAGCTCCTGGTTCTTGTCCACCACCAGCTCGTTCAGCTCCACAAACACCTGCAGCACAGCTGGGTCAGTGCTGGGACCCCAGGGCCCCCCATCCCTGCCCGTCCCCTGCCCCGGGACCCTGCACCTCGTGGGGCTGCCGGTCGTGCTTGCGCTGCCGCGTGCTGGGCTCCTTGTGGCCCTTGCTGACGTGCACCATCTGTGCCTTGGCACTCTTCCGCACCAGGTGCCGGCGCACGCCCGGCACATCCTCAAAGCGGTGACCTGAGGGGGGGTACAGCAACGCTGGGGGGTGGCCAATCTGAGGGACCCTCAGACCCCAGCACAGGGGACACTGAGCCCCGGCACGGGCAGCCGTGGAGAGCTGCGGGATGTATCCTGCCTGGGATAGCTCAGGGCAGAGTGATCATCCTAGTGCTGGGGGCCAGTGCTGCAGCTTGGGGGTCACTGGGTCACCACCAGCAATGCCCAGTGTTTGATTCCTGCTCCTGGCACTGGGCTCATCTGCTCCCTATGTGCCAAGGCCCACCCATGCTCACTGGCACATGGGCTCTGCCCTGGCTGCACTCCCCTGGGAGCTCCACAGCAAAAGCATCACCTGCCACCCTGAGAGTCCTGAACTGTGAATCCCTGGAGCTGGTAAGTGCCCAGGGGAGCCACCACCACTGCTAATGTCATCACTGCTCCAGCTGCCCCAGGCTCAGCTCCTGGCCACACTCAACAGGGACTCAGCCCAGCCCCAGCACCAGGGATGGATCCCCTGTGTTTGCGCCTAGCCCTGGGAGCAGGGTCAGTGCCTGCACCCAGCCCAGCTTGGCTGCAGCCACAAGGCAACCTGGTACTGCCAGTCCCACTGTCCCAAACCCACCACCCTGATCAATGCCAGGCCCCCAGGTCCACTGTCCCCAGCCTCACTCCACCGGCACTGCCTGCCCCACTGTCCCAGCCCACCTGCCCACACAGAGTGGCCACCAGCGAGCCCCAGGTGCACAGCCCCCACTCACTCTTCATGTAGTCCAGGTCAGCCGAGGCCAGTGTCTGCGCCTCCGACTCGTCTGTCGGCATCTTCTGGTACCGGTCCTGCTCAGCAGCCGTCATGCTGCCGATGCAGCGCCGCTCGTGCAGGTTGTAGCTCCGGTGCCCCGGCTGTGACTTCGGGGCAGGGCGACCCGGGGACCCAGCCTCAGCGGCTGCCCCTTCCCCCGGAGCCCCCTGCTCCGCATCAGGGCTGCAAGGCAGGAGCCCACCTCAGTGCTGAGCACCCCTCTGCACCCCAGTCCTGCCACGGGGTACCAGAAGGGGCTGCCCAGCCTCCAACCCTGCCATGGGGCGGCCAGAGGATGTTGCCCATTCCCCAGGAGCCCCAGCATCGCCCAACCCCAGCTCACCTGCTGGCCTGGGCTTCCTTCGGGGTCATGCCCGCTCGGGGCTCAGGGGGGGAGCCAGGCAGTGCCGCGGGGGCCACTGGCTCCTCTGCCCGGCGCTCGGTCACCTCATCCTCCTGCAGGAAGAACTGCGGGACAGCGGGTGAGCCGGCTGCTGGGCCGCCACGTCTCCCTGGCCGTGGGCAGCACTGGCCCCAGCTCCTCTGGTGCCCCAGCTGTGCCCAGACAGGCTGAGCTGGGGGGCACAGCGCTGCCCCCACCCCAGCCCCGCGCTCACCTGCACTGCCTCGGATGGCCCGGGCTGCCGCAGCTCCTCCGCCGAGCGCTCCGTCTCCGTGTCGCACGCATCATCCTCATCCTCTTCAGCCTCCTCGATGGTGGGGGTCTCTCCGGGGACAGAGGCACGCCGAGCCTTCTTTTTGCCCTTTTTCGGGATCCCCTTCTTGCGGCGGGCGTCAGGGGGCAGGTGCGTGGAGAGCGGGTGGTGGATGTGGTGGGACGACTGGCGGTGGTCTGGGGGGACTGGGAGTTGGTGCTGTGCTCCTTGCCCATTTCCTGCCAGTTCCCCACTCCCTGCTTGCCCCTTGTCCGCTCCCTGCCCGTTCCCTGCTCCGTGCCCGCCCTTGGCCCCGCTCACACTCGAAGTCCTCCTCGCCGTAGCTGCGCCCGGCCTCCTCAGCGTTGCGGGGGTGAGCGTCGTTCAGGATCTCCTCGAAGCGCTCCACACCCAGGGCCTTGTTCAGGTCCTTCTCCTCCTCCTCATCCCCGAAGGCAGGTGAGCCGGCGCCCAGCGCCTCCTGCTCGGGCTGTGGGCCGGCAGCAGGGATGAGCGGGCACAGGGCAGCGCTGGCCCCGCTGCCCGCCACGCCACCGACCCGCGGCGTGCCCCGGCCATGCAGCCCCGTGAGATGGGTGCCCCGGACAGGGGCTCTCTGACGCCCCAGACACCCAAGGGCTGTGCACCCCCCGTGCCCTGGGCTGGGCACCCCCTGCATCAACACCCACATACCCCCAGCAGCCCCAGCCCCAGCGCGGTGCTCGTGTCACCTGCACCCCCTGTGCCACAGCAGCCCAGCTCCAGGCCCCGGGGCTGTGCCCCTGGGTATCCCGGCGCCCTGCTCTCCTACGAGCTGCGACCCGGCACCAGCAGCGCTGTGCCCCTGTACAACCTCGGCACCCCCAGGGTCGTGCCCCGGCGCCGTGCCCCCCGCCCACCCCCAGGGCTGTCCCCGCCCCTGCACCGGCAGAGCCCCCGGCTCCGTGCCCCCCACCCAGGGCTGCTGCTGCACCCCGCCCCTGGGTGCTGGGGGGCAAGGGTGGGCGCGGGGGTCGGGGCTGCGGGGCGGGGCGGGGGGCGGCAGGGGACGCGGGGCTGGGGGCGTAGAGGGATGTGAAGGAGCGGAGGGTGCGGAGGGGGGTTGTGGGGGGAATGCGGGACTGAGGCTTGCAGGGGGGTGCGAGGACACGGGATGCGGAGCTGGGGTGGATACGAAGGATGCGGGGCAGGCGGCTGCGGAGGCTCGCTGGGGCAGTGCGGGAGGGGCTGCGAGGCTGCGGGGGGCGCGTCCTCGGCCGGTCCTACCTGAGTCATGGCGGAGCCGCTCCCTCCGCAGCTCCCGCAGCGCTTTATCGGAGCGGCGGGACCGGCCGCGGATGGGGCCGGGGCGGGGGGGGGAGAAGAGCGAGGGGGGGGCCGGGGAGGGAACCGGGGGGGCGGCGGCTCCGTCCCGGCCTCGCCAAATATTGACGGAGCCGCCTCGCGCCCGTCTCAAGGTGACGGCGAAAGCAGAGGGCACCGGCGGCACCGCGGCACCGGCGGCGGCCCCGGAGCGAGCGGCCCCCCCGCCGTGGAATGCACCGACTGCCCCCGGGATGCACCGGGCCCCATAGGATGCACCGGTCCCACTCGGGATGCGTCGATCCCCCCGCCAGCCCCGGCCCCTCGGGACGCACCAAGACCCCGGGGCGCACCGGCCCCTCCCGCCGAGCCCCGGCCCCCACGAACCCCCGGCTCCCCCGGCCGAGCTCAGGCTGCCCCTGGATCGCAGCGACCCCACGGCCGCGCTCCCATGCCCCGGTAAACCCCCTCCCAGTGGGGCACCCCTCAGCCCCTGCGGGGGCTGCACAGCCGAGCCCCCCCGGCACGGCCCCCACCCTGTGACCCCGGGACACGGCAGGTCCTGGACCCGGGGTCGGGGGGCAAGGGGGGACAGGGACACCCCAAGCACCAGGATCTGCCTGAAGGGACACCCCCGGGCGGTGGTGGGGGAGCTCCCACCACCCCGAGTGGGCACCCCACAAGCACTTGCTGTGGTCCAGCGCTGTGCTGTGGCCACCCCACATGAACCTCAGGCCAGGTATCAGGTCTGGGCACAGGTGTCCCATACCCATCCCTTCTGCACAGTGACCACAGGACCCCCCAGGGGGTAACCCAGCAGGTCACAGGGCATGACCCAGGTGATGACCCACGCCACCCCATCACACCCACCACCCTGGCACACAGAGGCTGCCACGTGCTGGCAGCAGTGGCATTAGACCACATCCTGCACCTGCGTCCCCCACTCCTGCCACATCCCTTCCACCATCCCCGCGACCCCTTTGGTCCCCCAGACCCCCTAAACCTCTTTGGCCACGGCCCACGGCCCCAAACCTGCCAGGCCTCATCCCGCACCCCAGCGGCACCCAACACTCCTTTGTGTGGCACCTGGCGTCACCGAGGCACAGGTGGGCACGGCGCCCTGGGGTGGCACGGCAGAGAGAGCCCCCGGCAGCCCCCCGGGCCGCAGCTTACCTGGGAGCCCCGAAGGAACTCCATTAGGATGGGGCCGGTCCCATCCCCGGTCACGTGCGCGCGACAGGCATTGCCAACAGCACCGGGCGGCCGCGGCGTGACACGGGGGTCAATCATTAACTCGGCCCGGGACCCGTCGCCAGGGCAGTGCTGGCACCGCGGGCACCGCCGCGGCCATGCCACCAGCGGCACGGGCGCCGTGCCGGCCCCAAGGGCACCTGCCGCCCTGGCACAGCTGGCCTGGCCTGCCCCGGGGAGCTGCCGTGGGGCAGGCGCCACCCAGCACTGCCAGCGCCCCACAACCCTGCCCCACACCTGAGCGAGGCGGGGGTGGGTGCTATGGGCGCTGCCAGCACCCCACAGCCCGGCAATCGGGCATCCCCCAGGTGCAGCCCGGCAGCAGCGGCTGTGCCGTGACACCCGTCACCCCTCCAGGCACCATCGGGGCTGCGGCCTCTCATCCCCCCCAGCCACACGGCCCGCCCCCGCGCTGCCACTTACGCTCTGGAAGGCTGAGGAGACGATGTGGTGGAGCTCGGAAGACACCTGGGAGTGGGTCATGGTGCCGGCACGGCACCCGGCACAGCCGGCTTAGCCCTTTTCCTTCTCGCGGGGGCTCAGGGGAGGCTGTCGGGGCAGCATAACCTGGGGGCACAGAGCGGGATCAGGGGGTCCCCCCAGAGCCGTGCCGCAGGCAGGGGCCGGGGCTGCCCCTCCTCGGGTTGGGCTGGCTCCAGGCTGGTTTGTCTTGGCCACCGGTTGGAATGGGAGAGCCGTGGCCAAGACAAACGCCGGGAGGGGAGCGGAGCTGGGGCAGCGGGACCCCGGGCAAGCACCCAACGCTGTGGGGTGCAGGCAGGGTGCCAGACTCGGGGGGGGCACAGCAGCACCCGACCCTCCCGAACCCCCCCGCACTCCCCCCGGTTTCCCCAGCCCAACCCAGCTTCCACCCACGTTTGCCCCTTGGCAGCTCCCCGGGCCCTGCGCTGACCCCTCTGGCACCGGTGTGCCGGGTTTATTGCCACGGGAGGTGGCCCCACGTGACAGGGGGGACGGAGAGGGTGGTGACGGATGACTGCGTCTCACATGGGTGGCATCACTGTCCTCGTCACCGTCACCGCTGGGGTGCCAGCACGGTGGCCGTGGTGAGGCTAGAGGAGTCGGTGGATGCCAAGGCTGCAGCTCCTCGAGCCGCACCGCGGCCCTGGATCCCACCTTTTCCCAAAATTCGGTGCTACCCTGCTCTGGCTTCTCCCTAATCCCCATTCCCGTCCGGGGCCGGAGCCAGCACATCCACATTCCAGCGAGCAGATTATCCGCCCTGCCACGCCGCTCTCCTGGGGCGCCCGCCAAGCCGCCGCCAGCACTCAACCCCCCCCAAATTCAGGGTGGGACCCTCCCACGGGGGGGTCGTGTGCTGGGCCACCACCTCGGCGTGTCCCGGGGCGCCGGCACAGGACGGTGTCGCTGCTCTAGGCACTAAGCAGCTTTTTGGGCTTAATCTCGTGGGCAGCTTGGGATTAGTTTGGGAACACACTGGGATTGTTCTCGGGAACGTCGTGCTCTCACCAAAACACCCCAAAAGGGGGTCCTGGCCCCCTGGCACCCCAGGTGCCACAGCAGGGACCTGCCAGGATGGTGACACTGGGGACATGTGGTGCTCGGGAGCCAGGGGCATGACCCCACTGGAAAGGATGACGGACAGCTGGGGGGGGCACAGGGGGACACTTCTGCTTTCCATTGCAGTCGCTGAGTCACAGACAAGCAGTGGCTGAGAACGGCTCAGGGCTCGCGCCAGCCCCGTGGAAAGGGGCCAGGACAAGCCTTGATCGGTGCCCTGTGGCTAACCCCACTCCCAGGACGCTCTGGCACCCTGGCTTGGGGGGACAGGTCCAGAGCAGACAGCCCAGGGCAGTCCCACCGTCACTACACTGCTGCAGTGCCACCACCTTGCCCTCGTCCTGAGCAGCAGGGTCAGGACACTCACCCGTGGCCACGGCGGTGACAGGACCGTGACGGTGTCAGTGCTGGCACTGCCACCAGCCGCGCCCCGCGCCGGCCCCACAGCACAATGGCCCCTTGTGCGAGGCTGGGCCGCCCCGATAAGCGGGGCAGGACCGCGATCCCGCTGGCTGCCAGCGCTGGCCACGCCGGGAATGACCTGTCGCTGCCACGGGCGCTCAGCACCGCTGCACGGCCACTCCCGCGCCGCCGGAGTCACATTCCTGGGACCGGCCCTGGCCTGCCTGAGCTGCTGAGGTGATTAGAGGGCTCGGCCCTGGCCCCACACTGACTCGGGGCTGCCCCCGAGGGCCCACGAGCTCCTGGACCCGTCCTGTGCCAGGACCCACCTCTGGCACCAGTGGCACTGCCACCACTGGGGCAGCGGGCTGAGCGCAGGGGAAGTGGGACAGTGACGACGGCACCCACACTGCAGGCAGCACATCCACATCAGGATACACGTGCCCACACCAGGACAATTATGTCCTGGACAGCCTGTCCACACTGGGACAACTTGCCCACACCAGGACAACCACATCTGGACTGGGACAATCACATCCTGGGCAGCCTGTCCACACCAGGACAACCATGTCCACACTGAGACACACACATCCTGAGAAGCCAGCTCACACGTCCACACCAGGACAACCACACGCATAGCACAGACCCAAAACCCCATGAGAAGAGATCAGACTGGGAGCAGGGGACCCCCAGGGCAGCAAGCATCCTCCTGCCCACTCTCCCATGCCAGTGCCCCCAGCAGCACTAGCACCATGACTCCTGCCACTACGTCTCCTGCCACCACTGTGTCACCCGGCACATCCCTGACCTGGGCTCGATGCACACACATGTGCCACCCATGCTTGTGCCCACATTGGCATTGAGGCTGATGGTGACTCCTGTAGCACGTTTCCCAGCCTTGGTGGTGACACCAGCTGCCCCCTTGGTGACAAGGAGCAGCCCGTGTCTGTTGTGACTTCCCTGCTGGCAGCACCCCCCAGCACGGCGTGTGCCAAGCAGGAGGAACAGCCGGGGTGAGGCCAGCACAGCTCAGGCCGTGCCCATTACCCAGGCAGACATGTCCATGGAAGAGGGAAGTCAGGAGACCCCCAGTTCCCAGCACCCCAAAATGGAGGAGGCCCAGTGGGTGCCCCAGCACTCTGCCCACCCCCAAAGACGGGAGGGCCCCAGGTCCCTGCAGCCCCTTGGTCCCCACCCCATCTCACCTGGCCGCTCCAGGAACCCCCCGGGTGTTACTGGCACGCTGTGTGCCCCCAGGTCCCACCCAGCAGAAGCACTCGGGATCCTGCACCCCTCATCACCGTGGGACACCACGGGATGGAGCTGGGCCAGACACCACTGGCTCCCGCCCGGCAGAGCTTCACTCACTGAAACTTCAGAAACCAAACACCAAAAATATTCACCTTCCCCCGCCCACATCCCCCTGCCCACAACCTCAAAACCACCGGATCTGGAGACAAATCTCTGCACCCACATGGTGCCACTACCACTCTCATTGCCACTGTCACTGATGTGCCAGGGCGCCCTCCACCCCCTCACTGCCACCTCAGAGAGGCCAGGAGCCCCCATGCAGCAGCAGACCCGCAAGAGCCTCCTGCCATTGCCATCGGTGGCCCCCATCCCAGCCCCAGGAGGGGACAGGCACAGCTGCCCCCCACAGTCCTGTGGGGACACGCACCAGCACTGACAGCTTGGTCCCTGCAGGATGGGGACATCGTTGAGAGGGGTGGTCTGGCCACAGGGACAACCACTCTGTCGCCTGCGGCAGGGCTGGACAACGCCCAGCCACCCACCCACGGCTGTCGGAGCCCACCGAGGAGGTGTCACTCCCGCTGTGCCACCCCCGGTCCCAGCACAGGCTCGGCCCCACTCACCCCATCACCCGCCGATCCGGTAAGGCTCCAGCGGCTCCTGCCGCTCCCACCGCCCCCGGACGGGGTCCTGCCCGGCGGGAAGGGGCTGGGAGCCCGGCAGGGCAGGGGCGAGGCCCGCAGGAGCGTGTCCGGAGCCGGAGCCGCGCTGTGCCCGGAGCTCCGAGCGCTGCCAGGAGTTTTATACCGGCTCAGGAGGAAAACAACCCGCGGGAGCAGCGGCGGGAGCGCGAGGCTTTGTTCCGTGCAGCAGCCCCAGATCCAAACAGTGAAGCTCTGCCAAGTCCTTCGCCTTGGCTCCCGTGGCGACCCCACTCCCGTCTCAGGCGTCTTTGGGGACACAGAGGACATGACCCCCTCCGTAAGCGCAGGGTCCCACCTCGGGTGAGGCCTGTGCCCACCCCCTTGGCCTCACGCCCCTGGAATGCCCCAGTGCGGCGTCCTCGGGCAGCCAGCCCGGGCCCTGCGGCCACCACGTCCCGTCTAATGACAGGCTGTGACTGTGGGGGCTGAAACGGGGACAGCACGGGGACACGGCTCCCACGGTCCCCTCCCTTCCGCCGGCTGGGACGGCACCCTCAGGCACGGTGGCACCTGGGTCACCCTCAGCCCTGCCCAGGGCACAGGAGGCGCCAGGAGGGTCCCCAAGCCATCCTTTGGAGCTTTCCGGCAGCCCCACGCCCTGCGGCGCCGCTGCCCGCCCAGGACAGGTGCCAGGGCAGGTACAGAGCGACCCGAGCCCCCGGGAGCGGGCGGAAGGGCTGCCGGCGGGGAGGCGCAGGCGCCGGTGCCAGCGGATCGTTAGAACGATCAAATCTCGGGATTTTTGGCAACCGCTTGAAGTGGTGCAGCGACCCCGAAGGGCTCGACAGCAGGAGCAGGTTCCCAACTGGAGCTCCCTCCGTGGGGGGACGGGGCAGGCACGGAGCCCTCCCCGCAGCACTGGGAGTTGCCAACAGAACTCCACTACGGAGCAATCCCAAATCCTGACACCGTATCGAAGAACAACAACAACAAAAAAAAGGGCGTCTGCAACTGGGGAGAGGGGCAGCCACAGGCAAAGCAGTTCCCCAAACGTGCTCTCACCCCAAACCTGCTGCCCCCTCCCTGGGGACGCACTCCGGGGCCATGGGAGCCCACGCTCCGTGGGAGAGCCGCGGGCTGGAGCCGTGCCCGGAGTTGCTCAACCCCGGATGGTTTCGCAAGGGGCAGTGCCCCGGCACCCGGCGGCTCTCAGCGGGCACCGTGCGACTCCCCGGGCCCCTCGGACCCCCCGTTCCGGAGGAGCAGGACGGTGGAGGGCGGCTGCACGACCCCAGTCCCCTCCCTGGTCCTGTGGACCCCTCGGACCCCTCCGCTCGCGGGGAGCGGCTGGGTGCAGGACTGCTCCAGATGCGTGACAGGGACACACGCCTGGTCCCTTCCCAGCGCCGCGTCACTCACCTGCCGAGGGCTGCCGGGCTCAGGCGCCGCGGGGGAAGCGCATGGAGCGGCCTCGCTGCAAGACAGAGGGATGACGATGGATGAAGGGTCCCCCCCTGCCCCCGGGATCGATCGTCACCCCGAGAGCAGGGTCTGGGGCCACCTGGGACCACCCTGCACGGAGCTCCAGGGGCGGCGGGGAGGGGCCGAGCTTCAAGGTCCCGGGCAGCGTCGCTGCTGGCCGGGGGGATGGTGGTGCCGGGGTGTCCGGGAGGGGTCCAGGGGCGCCCCCGGGGGTCCAGGGGTGGTCCTGCGGGATGCCCGGGACTGGGTATTGCTCCACCTGCAGCCGCAGGAGCCAAGGCACCCGGAGCATGTGCTGGCAGACCCGGAGTCCCTGGACACGGCACAGCCCCCCTGAACCCCCGCGCCGCGGCAGGGCCCCGGGGAGGCAGCGGGGGAAAGCAGAGCCGCGGCCCCGCCGGCACCTGGGGTTGCCAGGGCGGGGCAGGACAGGACCGGGACCGGAGCTGCCGCGGGCGGGGCGGGAGAGAAGGGAGCGGAACGGAGCGGGCTCGGTTAGAGCAGCGTGCGGGGAGCGGGGACAGCACCGACGGGGACGGGCGGCACCGGGAGGGTAGGGGCGCCGGGATGGGACCGGGACCGGGACCGGGACCGGGACCGGACCAGCCGTGCTGCGACCCGCCAAGCCCCACCGCCTCCGCTCACGGTCCCGCCGCCGGTGCCGCTGCTTACCGGACAGTCCAGCCGCGCCGGGCGGGTCTGCGCGTCTCCGCGGGGCGGAACGGCGGGAGCGCGCCGGGGCGGGGCGGCACCGGGCGGGTCCGCACCCCTTCCGGCACCGAGCAGCGGGTGCGGACACCCTCCCCGTAAGGGATCCCCGCAGGGCGCCCGCGCAGTGGCGCTGTCCCGGGGAGGGCGGGCGAGGAGACCCGGAGGGTCCGGCGGGGACTCGGGCGGGCGGAGCCGGGGCTCGAACCCGGAACCACGGGGCGGGGTGGGGCGGGGTGGGCGGTGCCATGGCGGGAGGTGTGGCGGGGCGGGGCCGGGCGGGGGCTGCCGGGAGGTGTGGCTAGGCCGCGCGGGGGCTGCCGGGAGGTGTGGCTAGGCCGCGCGGGGGCTGCCGGGAGGTGTGGCGGGGCCGCGCGGGGGCTGCCGGGAAGTGTGGCTAGGCCGCGCGGGGGCTGCCGGGAAGTGTGGCGGGGCGGGCGGGGGCCGGTGGCGGGGCCGGTACCGGGGCCGGGTCGGGCCGGGACCGATCGCGGCGCGATGCAGAAATACGAGAAGCTGGAGAAGATCGGTGAAGGTGCGGCAGAGCCAGAGCCATACGGAGGCACCCGGGTGCTGTGGGGCCCGGCGATGATGTCTGTACAGGCACCGGGGGCTCGGCCATGACCCCCTTCCACTCCCCGCAGGCACCTACGGGACCGTGTTCAAGGCCAAGAACCGGGAGACGCACGAGATCGTGGCGCTGAAGCGGGTGCGGCTGGACGACGATGATGAGGTGAGGGGGGAGCCGGGGCTGGGACCCCCCGGGGGCTCCCCGGTACCCGTGCGGACCCCCCGCTCCCACATCCCGGCGTGTTCCGCAGGGAGTGCCCAGCTCGGCGCTGCGGGAGATCTGCCTGCTCAAGGAGCTCAAGCACAAGAACATTGTCAGGTACCGGGAGGTGACGGGGCTGGGGGGTGGTGGCACGGGGACTGCTCCTGCCGGGTGCGCCGGGGGGCTCAGGAACCCCTCCTCCGCAGGCTCCACGACGTTCTGCACAGCGACAAGAAGCTGACCCTGGTCTTTGAGTTTTGCGACCAGGTGAGCACCAGAGGCACGGGGCTCCTGGAGGGTCACGGAGGTCGCCGGGGGTCTCTGAGGGTCACCTCTCCCTGCTGCCCTGACGCGGCCCCTCCTCACTTCCCCCAGGACCTGAAGAAATACTTCGACAGCTGCAACGGGGATCTGGACCCCGAGATTGTCAAGGTGGGTCTGGGAGTCCTGGGGAGCCCCCGGGGTCCCGGCTGTGCCCTGCTGGGGTGCAGCGGTGCTGGGGGGCTGATGGACCCCGCCTGTGCTCTCCCACAGTCCTTCATGTACCAGCTGCTGAAGGGCCTCGCGTTCTGCCACAGCCGCAATGTCCTGCACCGGGACCTGAAACCCCAGAACCTGCTCATCAACAGGGTGGGGCACAGGGGGCGTGGAGGGGTCACAGTGGAAAGGGATGATGGAGCAGGGGGCCGTCTGTCTGGGCAGTCACACCTGGGAGCGGGGGCTGTGTCCAGGGGTCACATTGGAAATAGGGGGCTGCCTGTCTGTGTGTCTGTGTGTCTGTCTGTCTGTGTGTCTTGGGGAGTCACACCTGGTGTCTGTCCAGCCACAGTTGCAATTCCCTCTCTCCCATGTTCCCGATGCTGGGAAAGGCAACAGGGCCATTGTCTCTGGGGTGTGGGGGACACAGGTGGGTCCCTCACGCTGACCCCATCTGTCCCTCCAGAACGGGGAGCTCAAGCTGGCAGATTTTGGGCTGGCTCGGGCATTTGGCATCCCTGTGCGCTGCTACTCAGCCGAGGTGAGCAGGGGCTCGTGGAGGTCGTGGGGCTCGTGGGGCTCGGGGTCCTGGCCCCATCTGGCTGGGTTGGGTTCCCCCTGTCCCTGTCCAAGTGTCCCTGTCCCTCCTCAGGTGGTCACTCTGTGGTACCGGCCCCCTGACGTTCTCTTCGGTGCCAAGCTCTACTCCACCTCCATTGACATGTGGTCAGCTGGGTGCATCTTTGCGGGTACACTGGGGGCCAGAGGAGTGGAGAGGGACCTGGGGCTCCACGGGGGCTAGGGGCCTGTGGGAACCACCCCTTGTTCCCCCAGAACTGGCCAATGCAGGACGGCCCCTCTTCCCGGGCAATGACGTGGATGACCAGCTGAAGAGGATCTTCCGATATCCTTGGGAATGGAGCCCCAGAATGGACTGTCTGGGAATGGGGAGCTCAGGGAATAGGGAACCCAAAGGAATGGGGACCACTGGGAGTGGGGAAACGCTTGAATAGAGAGCCTCCAGGAATGGGGCCTTCCCCTGGGAATGGGGAATTCCCTGGGAATGGGGAACCCTGTGGGCATGGTGATCCCTCTGGAATGGGCACCGCCAGAATGGGGTCTGGGGAAATCCTGGAGTGGAGAGCCCTCAGGAATGGAGACCTCCCCTGGGAATGGGGAGCCCTCAGGAATGGGGAGCCCTGCAGAATTGGGACCCCCTGGGGAACGGAGAGCTCTGAGAATGAGGATCCCTTGGAATGGGAACCCCCCTTGGCTGGGCAGGGGGGCAGGTGCTGGGTGTCCCTGTGGTGGCCCTTGACTGTCCCCACACTGCTGGGGACCCCGACGGAGGAGCAGTGGCCGGCCATGGCCAAGCTGCCGGACTACAAGGTGAGGGCAGGGGACCCGGGGGGTCAGAGGGAATGAGGGGGTCTGGGGGAGCTGGGGGTCACCTGTGTGTCCCCAGCCGTACCCCATGTACCCAGCTACCACCTCCCTGGTCAACGTGGTGCCCAAGCTGAACGCGACTGGCCGGGACCTGCTGCAGGTGAGACCCCGCCTCTGTCCCCTGCCTGTGCCCCCCCTTCCCCTGGGTGCCCACCTCTGGTGTGTCTCCCAGCCTGCACTCCCCCTGCTCGTGTCCCATCGCTGTGTCCCCCACCTGTGGCACCCCTGCCCAGCCCATGGGGGCTCTGGCTCCTGGGAGTGGGTGCCCTCCCCCCTCGCGGCCCCCTGCCCACCTGGGGGGCTGTTAGGATGGGGAGGGTCCGTGCTCTCCCCCCTCAGCCCCCCCGTGCCCCCCAGAACCTGCTCAAGTGCAATCCGGTGCAGCGGATCTCAGCGGAGGAGGCCCTGCAGCACCCCTACTTCACCGACTTCTGCCCCCCCTAGGGCCCCCCGATTCCCCAGAGCCCCCTGAGGGGGGGCAGCCCCCAGGCCCCCGCAGCCGGCTGCCAGCCCCAGCCAGCCCCCCTGGACTGCAGCCCCCCTCCCAGTATTTATTAGGTTCTTTCCTGGCTGCGGGGGGCTGGCACAACCCCCCCGGGCCCCCCAGCCCCTGGGGGGTGGATGAGAGGGCTTGGGCTCCCCCCAGGGACACAGGGCTCACCCGGGGGCAGGGAACTTCCCAAGGGCATGGGAACCGCCAGGACATGGGGCCACAGGGCTGGTGGAGGGGCAGGACCCTCCGGGACCAGGCACAGGGACCCCAGGGGGGAACACACCCCCCACTCTCCTCTCCTTACTTCCCCCGACCCCTTCTCTGCTGGGGGGTCCTGGGTGTGCCCTGTGCTAGGGTGCTGCTGTACGTGGGTGATGTGCGTTCGGTATCCCATAAAGAGCTTCCCCCCCAGTGCCGCCTCCTCCTTCCTGGGGTGTTGGGGACCCCCGCTGCCCTGTGACAGACCCCCCCAGCCGCCCCTGAGCCCTAGCCCAGCCCTGTCACCCCCCAGTGTTGCCTTCTCCTTCCTGGGGCGCCGCGTCCCCCCCAAGCAGCCCGGAGCCAGGGCCTGGGGCACCTCTTTATTTGGGGGGGCTGTGGGGAGGGGGTGCATGTCCAGCGCGAGGGGGCACAGGCAGCGCATGCAGGGATGTGGGAGCAGGGCCGGGGGGGCCCCTCACCCCCAGCCCCCCGACACCCCCTCAGGGGGTGGGGGAGGCCTGGAGGCCGCCCCGCGGCCCGGGGGTGTCCCCCCAGCCCCCCGGCCGGCGGGGGGGCGGGCTGGGCTCTGCGGGGGGGCCCGGGGAGGACCCTAGAGCCGGGTGACGAGGTAGCAGGTTCGGGGTGATGCCGAGACGGGGCGTGGGGCCGGGCAGGGGGGGCCAGGCGCTCTGCAGGGCGGTCGGGGGGTCAGCTCCCTGTGCCGCCCCCGCCTGCTGGGGGGCTCTGCCCCTTGCACCCTCCCGTTGTGACCCCCAGGGTGGCCCAGGGGTCCTCCATTTGGGGGGGGACACCACGCGGCCAACCTGGAGCCGGGCTGGCCCCTCCCATGTCCCCCACCCGGCCCCCTCTCTCCGGCCCCACTGCGTCCCAGAGGGGAGGTTGGGGGACCCCAGCGCAGCTGAGGGGTGTCAGGGCAGGGGGGACCCCGGAACAGGGTGCTGTGGGGGATGATGAGAATGGGGGATGTCCGCAGGGAATGGGGTGGGGGGTCTACAGGGAATGAGAGGTCTGCAGAGAATGCAGGGGGAATCGCAGGGAATGCGGGAGATCTGCAGGGAATGGCCCCGCACCCCCGTGCTGGCCCTGGGGAGCCCCCCACGGAGCCCCATCTCCACCCGGGGAGTGACAGCCCCACACCCCCCGTGCCAGCCCCGGGGGGCTCTGCTTGCCCCCCGACATGTACCTGGGTGGGCGCGGGGCCGTGGGGCTGCCCGGGACCGCTGGGTGCTCCTGGACGGGCGCACGGAGGGACGAGAGAGCGGTGAGCGGGGGCATGATGAGGTGCGACCCCTGGGCTGGGGGCTGGGGAGGGGGGGGCGCGGGGGGGTTACCAGGGTGCCGCCGTCGCTCCGGGGGCTCCGCTTCTTCTCCTTGTACAGGCTGAGCAGTTTGTCCCGGAATACCTGGGGGGGGGCAGGTCAGAGTCCCCAGCCCTGAGACCCCTGGGTGGCCCCCGGGCACGGGGAGGCCGGGGTGGGCTCACCTCGTACAGGTAATCAAAGATCTCCAGGATGGTGAGGAGGCTGGCACCGATGAAGAGCCCCATCTGCCCCCCGATGTCACCTGCGCGGGAGGTGACGTCAGTGAGGGCGGACCCCTGGTCCCCCGGCACCCCCAGGCCCCGTCCCTCACCCAGCAGCCCGGCCACCTCGTACGCCTTCTTCTGTTCAATCATCTCGTAGTTCAGGGCCTCGAAGAAGATGTCCAGGACCAGCACATTGTCCCTGGGGGCACATGGGACACAGGGGACGAGGGGGCAGTGTCAGGTGCAGGGAGGCCATGCTCAGGCTGTGCTGTGCCATGCCATGCTGAGCCGTGCCATGCTGTGCCATGTGTGTTTCCCATTTCTGGGGCAGGTTTGTGCAGCGGAGGCCATGCCGTGCCATGCCGTGCCATGTCATGCTGTCACACTGCGCCATGCCATGTCACACCATCGTTTTGGTGTGTGATGGGGATGCCGGGTGTGGCTGTGCCATGCTGTGTCACACTGTCATGCTGTCCCAGTTCATGTCTGCTGGGGGATGCTATGTGGGCGTGCCATGTCACACTGTCACTCTGGGCTGTGCCAGTTCATAGATGCTGGGGAGGTTGTGTCACACTGTGCTGGTTCATGTCATGGGCCGTGCTGTGCCGTGTCACACTGTCACACTGTGCCCTATGATGCCAGTTCTCATGCCGGGGCTGTGGGGCTGTGCCGTGCTGTGTCACACTGCGCTGGCGAGGTGGTAGGTGACACCGCAGCGGCAGCAGTGGTGGCAGTGTCACTCACGCAATGTACTGCTCCGTCTTGTTGAACTTCTTGGCGAGGTACTTGGCCGAGGCCTTGCTGGGGATCTTCACCATGGAGAGCTCTTTGCCGTAGCGCACCATGGCGCAGGGCGTGCGGCACGCGCAGTACTCGCTGTCCTTCGTCACCAGGAAGTCTGGGGGGGCGTGGGTGGGACGGGGACCCCCGGGACCCCTGCCCACGGGGGGAGGCGGGATGCTCCGGAGACAGAGCTGGGTGGTGGTGCGCGCCCCCCGGGACGAGTGTGCCACGAGTGCTGTCGGTGGCACAGGGAGGGGACCCGGCCCTGCGCATCTGGGGACAGCGGGGACCCCCACCCCAGCGAGGGCACAGGGACACCAGAGCCACACTCACAGCGGTGGGGGCACAGGGACACCGGAGCTACACTCGCAGAAATGGGGGCATGGGGAGGCCGAGGGGCTCCCGGGAGAGGCCGGGGGTGTCCCGGGCTATTGAGGGGCACAGGGTACGTACCCAGCGCGGGGTCGGCGCACTCCTTGTACTGCTCCGGGGTGCAGACGTTGGCATTGCCTGCGGGGGAGGCGGCGGTCGCAGGGGCGGGCTTGGTGCTGCGGCCCCGCAGCCCCCCGGGCGCCCCCCCGCTCACCCGGCATGTGCACCATGCGGCAGTTGCAGTTCTCGGCCAGGTAGCGCGTCTCACAGTCCAGGCGGCACGCAGTCAGGCTGTAGTTGGTGAAGAAGTCGGACTCGATGGGGGTGGCCTTGCAGTCCCCCCACGGTGGGGGCAGGTACACCAGCTGCCGGGCACCCGCTAAGGAAAACACGGCGTCCTGGGGCCCCGTGTCGACCCCAATGTCCCCGGTGTCACACCCGGCCACGCCCCCACGTCCCAGCCCACGGCCGTGCCGCGTCTCGGGCAGAGCTCACCCCCCAGCGCTGGGGGTCCTGCCACCCCAGAGCCCCGTCCCACCCTGTCCCCTCCTTTCGGGCCGTGGGGATGGGTGTCGCAGCCATTGTCACCTGCACTGGGTGCCGCAGCGAAGTCTGGCGGGTGGCACTGTCTGGGAGCATGCGGGAACGGGACATGCCGGGTGGGGGGCTCAGCACAGACCCCTGCCGTCCCCCCGGTGCCCGGTGCAGGGATCATGCCTGGTGAGGACCCAGCACCCCCCACCCGTGGGTGCCAGGGCCACATTCCTGCTGCCGCCGTGCTCCTGCCGCCCATGCACCGGCACACGTGGTGACACCCACCCGAGGCACCTAAATTTAGGTGTCTGGCTGCGGGGGCCGGGTGCCGCCACCCCCCCGGCGGCTGTTCCGCAGGAGCAGGGGGGTCTGTGCCGGAGCCGCTGCCTGCACAGGGGCTGCCTGGAGCCGGCGTGGGGCTGCCCCACACCGTGTGCCCACGGCATGGCTGAGCACGGGGTGTCCACATGGAGATGGCCGTGGTACCCATGGCTTGGAGTGTCCTCACAGGGACATCCCTAGCCCCCCCCTTTGAGGGTCCATTTTGATCCCTTTGGGTCACCATCCTGAGCGCTTTGAGGGTCCATCCCAATCCCTCCAGGGGCCCATCCCAATCCCTCAGGGGTCTGTGCCCAGCCCCGGGCGCCGTGCCCGGATACCCGCTGCTGCTGGCAGGAGACGAAGGTCTGGAAGCCAGGGGCAACACCGAAGCCCAACTGGTCAATGAAGGGCGGCTCGTCCTGGCTGTGGATCTGCACCTTCACCCCCACCTCAAACGAGGTCTCGTCTGCAGAGCAGGGGAAGGGGGTCAGGTGCAGGGCAGGAGATCTCACCTATGTCCCCTCAGATGGGCGTGAGCTCACCTGTGTGCCCTCAAAAGGACAAGTACTCACCGGGGACCCAAATGCTCCCACCCATGTCCCCTCAGACAGGCGGGGTCTCACCTGTGTCCCCCCAGACGGGCAGATACTCCTCCTGCTGCACGTTGAGCATGAGCTCGAGGCCGTTGCCAGAGCCGCCCTGCAGCGTGGTCAGCACCTCCCGCCCCGGCCCCCCCGGGTTGAACGTGTAGCACTTCCCCAGGCGCGTGAAGATCTGCAGCGACACGGGGCACACATGGGACATGGGGACAGGGCCCTCACTGCCACTGCAGGGACCCCATGTGGACATGAGGGTGAGGCATTCAGTGCCACTGTGGGGACCCCGTGGGGACACAGGGACACACAGGAGGACATGGCAGTGGGGATTCCGGTGCCCCCCATGAGCCGGGACAGGATGCCAGTGCCCTCAGAGCAGGATCCCAATGCCCTACAGGACCCAGGATGGGGTCCCAGTGTCCTGGGATAGGATGCCAGTGCCCCCAGGAGGAGGCGAGGACGTTGGTGGTGCCCGCGCCTGTGCTGCTTCGGCTCTGCAGGGATATTGGGTTTCGTCGCGGTTCCAGGGAACATGTGGGGACACTTGAGATGGGAGGGCACAAACCAGAATGGTGACGGGGAGCAGGACTCCTTTGTCTCAGTGGCAGAGGCACTGTCCCCCTAGGACCGAGAGCGAGTCCTGGGCCAGCCACCCAAGGGACCCCGGGGATCTGCCCCCCAGCCAGGAACCCTGGGGTGACCTTGAGTTCCCAGGGATCAGAACCCACAGCCAGGGAGCCTGGGCTGACCCTGAGCCCCCAGAGTGGCCCCACGGCCCCCCAACTCCTGCCATACAGTCCCATGGCGGCACGGCCGTCTCTGCTATGGGTGCCCCCACCCGGGGGTTATGTCCCACGGGGGGGAGCGGAGGGGGCGTTGCTGTGGCAACCAGCTGCTCCCAAAGTGGGGACCCGTTGCCATGGCAATGCGGTGCCCAAGGAGGAAAGGGGGGGGCGGGTGTCATGGCAACGGCTGCCCGGCATGGGGATGCTGGGGGGGGCATGGGTGGGGACAGTGATGGGGACACAGCCCCAGCACTGCTAGTCCTCCTGCGCTCCACACTCAGGGTCACACAGGGACCCCCAGCCCTGCACCCTGGGGACCCCCAGCCCTGCTCCCCAAAGATCCCCTGTCCCCACACCCCCATCCTGCCCCATCCAACTGGCCTTGGGGGAGGCGAGAGGAGACACAGCTCACCCCGATGGCCCTTGGGGCTTCACCACTTATCCAGGAATCTCAGGGACGCTGGGGCCCAGGCTGGGATGAGGTGCAGGGACACAGGGCCAGAGCTCAGCACCGTGGCCCACGGCAGAGGATCCCAAGCCAGGACTAAGACTGGCCAAGCCTGAGGATTTTAGGGGCTGGAGCTAGGACCCTGCTGCTTTACCAGGCACGTGCCACCCACCCCAAGTTCTGCCCTGGGGACCCTCAGCCCTTCTGCCACATGTCCCAGCCCTCAAACCCAGGGACTATCACCAGTGCCTGGCCATGCTATGGGGACACTGGCAGAACAGCTCTGGCCACGGGCACCAGGGCACAGGAGGAACAGGGAGAGCACAGGGGGCACAGGGAGCATTAGGGCACAGGCCTGTCAAAGGGCAGCTCATCCCTATGCTGCGTGGTGAATTAATTAGTGCTCTAAGAGCATTAAGGTGACAGTAATTGCTGGGGACAGTGATGCGGACTGGGCAGAGCTGGCATGGCAGACGTGAGCTGCCCAGCGCCCACGCTGCTGCCTGGCGCTGCTGTGACAGGAGGGAAGTGTCTGTGCTGCCCATGCCGCCATCACTGCCTGTGCCAATGTCCCTGCCTGTCCTGCCCGTGCCACCGCCCCTGTCCACCCTGCCTGTGCCACTGCCCCTGCCCATCCTGTCTGTGCCACCATCCCTGCCCATGCCTGTGTCCCTGCCTGTGCCACTGTCCCTGCCCTGTTCTGAGGGCTGCAGTGCGGGGAGCTGGAGGTCACAGCAGGGGACCCCCACCCATGCCAGGCATGGAAGAGCTGCCCATGGGAGCCTCTGTGCCAACAGTCAGGGCAGCAGCTGCTGCTGGCCGTGCCCAGTGACACCTGAGGCTGGCACAGGTGGTGGCGGCTGCACCTGGGAGCACCCTGCGCAAGTGACACCCCATCCAGGAGAGCGCCCCACACCTGTGAGCGTCCTGTACCTTTGAGCATCCTGTGCCCACCGCCGCCGCTGCCCAGTGCCTGCATGCCAGCAGAGACCCCGAGCGCACAGAGTCCCCAGCACAGCCCTGCTCTACCCTGGGCGCTGTTCACAGCTGCCTGGCGCCCCTGCAGCACCCAGGGTGGGGGCATCCCTGTCTGGCAGCCGCTGTCCTCAGCGGGGTGGGCAGGGGCTGGGAGTGCTGCGGGTGGTGGGACGAGAGAGGGGATCACCTGCCGGTGTCTGACCTCAGCGGGACTCCCCTGTCCCTCTGCAGCCCCGGGGCATGCGGTGGGTCCCCTCCCCAGCCTCTTGGCACTCACCACGGTGAAGTTGCGGGCAGTGCAGCCGGTGCCACGGAAGGAGCACTGCAGCAGCATGTCAGCCAGGTCGTGCCCCGTGCGGTTGTAGAACTCGGCCATGCTGAAGGGCTTCGCCTTGAAGTTCTTGAAGTTGGCCTTGTCGCGCAGCGCGGCCAGGACGTGGGGCTCAGCCAGCTGCGGGTTGCTGATCTCGTAGCGCTCGTTGAGCAGCGCCAGCAGCTCGCCCACGTGGTACATGTCGTTGCGGGTGATTTTGGAGAAGCGGAACTCGTTGAGGTTGCAGATGGTGATGGCCGGGAAGGTGAGGTTGCGGGCAGCCACCTCGTCCAGCTTGGTGACGTGCGGGTAGGTGAGGAAGTAGGCGACGCGCTCGGCGCACACGAGCAGCAGCAGCCCCAGCGAGCCCAGGAAAAAGCCGCCCCAGAGCACGCGGCGCAGGGACACGGCCCCGTAGGCGAAGACGTGGCTGATGCCGTGCAGCGAGGAGCTGTGGGCGAAGGCCCGCAGGCTCGAGAGCCCCTCGCCCTCCCCGCTGCCTTCCGAGCCCCTCCTCATCCTGTTGCGGCCGGGGCCCCGCGGTGCCCCGCACCCTCAGCCCATCGCCGCGCCGGGCTCAGGGCGCAGCTGGCGGGGAGGGAAGGGGAGGAGGAGGGTGGGCAGGGGAGAGGAAGGCAGGCGATGGGAGGGCAGGACCCGCCGCTTCGCTCCCCCGGGTCCGTCACGCTGCCGCTGCCGGCGCTGCCCGACCGATGCCGCGGAGCCGCGGGCAGCGCAGCGCAGCCCCCGTCCCGGCTCCAGCCCCAGCCTCAGCCCCGGTCGCGGTGTCGGTTCCGATCTCGGTTCGAGCCCTGGTCCCAGATCCGGTCCCGATTCCAGCCTCGGTCCCCCTCCGGATCCCGGTCCCGGATCTAGTCCCAGCCCCGATCCCAGCTCCAGCTCCAGTTCCAACCCCAGCCCCGGTCCCGCTCCCCGCTCCGCTCCCGCCGCGGCGCAGCCGCCGCCGGTCCCCGCCGCCGCCGCCCCCGCCCCTCCCGCTCGGCTCCACCCGCCGCCCCCGCCGGCGGCCGCAGCCTTGGGGTACGGGGGGGCCGAGACCCCCGGGGAAGGGAAGGGGGCACCGCAGACAGCGCCCCTTCATCGGGCAGCCCAGGGGAACCCACCTCGGGAGGTCACACGGAGGTCCCCCCATGCCGGGGTCACACAGGGGTCCCTCCACCCCGAGAAGCGATGCAGCGGAGGCTTCACCCCAGAAAGATGCCACAGGGTCCCCCCCACGCCGGGGGTGACACAGAGGTCTCCCATTCAAAGGCTGACCCACGGGACCTCCCCTCCCCAGGGGAGTCATGCAGGGCTCATCCTACCCCAGGGGGTCACACCGGGGTCCCCCCCGCCTGGGGGATTGACACAAGGGTCCCCTATTTTGAGGGGCAGCACAGGGGACAGTCCATCCCGTGGTGTTATGAAGGGATAACGCTCATTCCCGTGTCCCCCATCCTGGGGTCATGCACAGGGTCCCTACCCCAGAAAGATGACACAGGGTCTCTCCACTCCTGGCGTGGTAGAGGAGCCGCCACCCTGCAGGGTGACACAAACGACACCCCCTCCACTCCAGCGAGGGCTCACAAGGGGGTCTCTCCGTCCCAGAGGTCACCCAGGGGTTCCTCCACTCCGGAGGTGACACGAGCCCTCTTTCCCCGGAGTAATATCGGGGTCCCCATCACAGAAATCACGCGAGGGCTCCTCCATCCCAGGGGGGAATGCAGGGGTCCCCCATCCCGAGGTGACGTAGGGGTTCACCCCCTCCAGTCCCCCGGCGGGTGTTGCAGCGTTTCCTCACTCGGGAGTGACAGGGATCGCACACCCCACGGGTGACACGTGGGACACCCTACCCCGAGGGTCATACAGGGAACCCTCATCCCAATAGGGCCACGCAGGGGTCCCACACCTCGAGAGGGGGGCTCACCCCAAGGAAGGGGTGACACAGACGACCCTCGGCCCCGCGGGGCAGCGCGGCCAGGGCAGGGGGCGGGGCCAGCCCTTTCAGGCACGCCCACAAACGCACGTCGTCACTCTCGGCCACGCCCAGAGCCCGCCCTTGCCCGGTGCCAAGGGCGCCCTCAAGCGGCCTGGAGGACCCTTCGCAACGTCCCACCACAAAGGGGAGCCGCCGTCCGCCTTCCGCCCTGCTTTATTGGGGAGCAGCGGGGGGAGCCCTCAGGAGCCCTCCTTAGTCTGCCGTCGGATGAGCTCGGCGTAGAGACCCCCCAGTCGCAGCAGCTGCTCGTGAGTCCCTGCCTGCGGAGACAGCGGGGACAGCCGGACGGTGTCACCTGCGGGCGCCCACGGGCCGCCCGGCCCCGCCCGGCCCCGCGTCTCACCTCGGCCACGCGGCCCCGGTCCAGCACGGCGATGAGGTGCGCGCCCCGGATGGTGCTGAGGCGGTGGGCGATGAGCAGCACGGTGCGGCCCGTGGCCGCGCGGTCCAGCGCCTCCTGCACCGCCCGCTCCGCCTGCGCATCCAGCGCGCTCGTCGCCTCGTCCAGGATGAGCACGGCCGGGTCCTTGAGCAGCGCTCGGGCGATGGCGATGCGCTGCTTCTGCCCCCCGGACAGCGCCGTGCCACGCTCGCCTGCGGGACACCGCGGGGACACCGCGGGGCGGGGGGACACCGTGGGGACGGCTGTGCTGCACCATCCCAAGGACACCCCCCAGAATGCCCGTGCCACATCAGCCCGGGGAGACCCCTCCAGCCCAGAGCCAAGAACGTCCCACATCCAAACCCTGTCCCTCCTATCCCTACCCCGGTGCGGCCACAGCTCCTCTGGCACAGCTGAACATCAGCAGTGACCAGCAGCCGGTGTCCCTGCAGGACTGGGATCACCTCAGCCGGGGTCCCACCCTGGCCGTACCCACGATGGTGTCGTAGCCCTCAGGGAAGCTGCGGATGAAGCCGTCGGCGTTGGCGAGCCGGGCAGCCTCGTACACCTCGGCATCAGAGGCTCCTGGCTTCCCAAAGCGGATGTTCTCCATGATGGTTGTGCCAAACAGCACCGGCTCCTGCAGCAAAACCCCGGCCCTCAGCACTGAGCCTCCCCTTCCCCAGGGACAGCCAGGGGCTCCCAGCCAGCACCGCTCCTGTCCCCACCTGGCTGATGAAGCCGATGACCTGTCCCCGCAGCCAGGAGGGGTCCAGGCTGGCGATGTCGTGCCCGTCCAAGGTGATGGTTCCTGCCGTGGGCTCATAGAACCGCTCCAGCAGCGCTGCCACCGTTGACTTCCCTGGGGAGGGGACCCCTGAGCCCCCCTGCTCCGGACCCCTGGCTCCAGCAGCACTGGGGGCTTCCCAGTCCCTGGCACACACTGGGGCGCAGGAGGATTCACCCAGGGAGAGGGTGGGGGGTACTGGTACCTCCTCCAGAGGGCCCCACGATGGCCACGGTCTGGCACGGGGGCAGGGTGAGGCTGAAGTCCTGCAGGACAGGGTAGCCAGGCCGGGTGGGATAACTGCAGGGAGAGGAGCAGGGGCTGCAGGGCTTCGGGGACTTGGTGCCAGTCCCCCATCCGTGGGGTGGCTCAGGGAGCCATGGAGGGCCAGGCAGGGGCCTAGAGGGACTCACCTGAAGGAAACGTGGTTGAAGCAGATGCGTCCGCACAGGGAGTGGGCAGGGATGGAGATTCCCCCCTGCAGTGGCACAAGGGGCTCCAGTCTCAGCAGCTCGAAGACACGGGCGCCAGCGCTCAGACCCCGCACCACCTGTGGGGGGACAGCAGGAGCACCTCATGGTCCCCCAGGCCCCCAGACCCCACCTCACTGGTGCTCAGACCCCACACCACCTGCAAGGAGGGTGGCAAAAGCATCCCTGGCCCCCAAACCTGAATCCCCAGCCTCAGGGGGTGCCAGGACCCCTCACCCCACCTACCTGGCCCATCAGGATGGAGATGTTGGCCAAGGACCTGGGATGCATGAGGACAGAGGTTGAGCTCAGTGCCCAGACAGGCTGTGGGGCACATGGGGTGCTGGGAGTACTCGGGGTCCCATTGGGCCCTGCCCTGACCTTTGCACCGTCTGCGAGGCCACCAGGAAGGACATGAGGTCACCAGGCGAGAGCTCATCTCCAGCCATCAGGGAGCCACCGACGAAGATGGTTCCCAGGACGATGCCTGTGGGGTGGGGGCAGAGCTGGGATTTGAAGGGGACACGCAGAAGGGGCCTTTGGAGGAGGTCCTGCCCAAGGGAGTGCCACCCCACAGCCCCCCAGGTCCCACTCTGCGACCCCCACTCACCATTGAGCGCCAGGTTGGAGAGGCCCTGGAAGGCGGCGATGCCCAGTCCCAGCTGCTCACTCAGCTGTCCAGCACGGTCCACCTCGGCACGGAACAGCCTGGGGCAGGGTTGGGCTGGGGTCCCCACTGCCACACACCCACCACCCCCAAGCCCCCCTACCCTTCCCCTTACCCTGCCTGCTGCTCCTCCATGGCAAAGGCGCGCACGGTCCGCACATTGCCCAGCGCCTCGTCGGCCACCACAGTGGCCTTGGCCACCTGCAGGGATAGCGGGGACACTGGGGACACCCCACACTGTGGCCTCGGGGCCGGCAGGACATGGGGGTCTCAGGTGAGGGTTACCTGCTCCTGTGCCTGGCGAGAGAGGCTGCGGAGGAAGGCGCCGATGAAGGCGCCGGCGCTCACCAGCAGCGGCAGCGCCACGAGCAGGAGCCCCGTGAGCTTGGGCGAGAGCAGGTACAGCGACACGAAGCAGCCGGCGGTCTGGGTGCCGCTGCGCAGGCCCTGGGGCGGGGGACACAGTGGGTGGGGGGCAGGGGGCTGGGGGACCACCGGGCTTGCCCAGGAGATAGCTGGGCTCACCTGGGAGATGGCGGGGCTCACCTGGGAGATGGCCAGCTTGAAGGAAGACTTGAACTCCTGGATGTCGGCCGTCAGCCGTGTCACCAGCTGCCCCGTGCGCGTGGCATCGAAGAAGGCCACCTCCTGCCTACCGGGGGAGCGGTGGGTGGGGGTCCCTGCGTGCCCATCCCTCCCGTCCCTCCTCCCTGCTGCGGGTACCTGAGCAGGGCACTGAAGAGCGCCTTGCGCATGTTGCCGGCCACCTGCTCGCCGACGCGGGCCAGCAGCGCGATGTAGCCGAAGGTCAGCAGGCCCTGCGGGACAGGGGGGTCAGGAGGGCCGGGGGCACCCCCGGGACCCCCCACCCGCCCTTTCGGGGGTCGGCATTCACCTGCAGGCAGTAGACGGCGAGGAGGCGCAGGGCCGGGCGCCGCACCTCCCGCAGGTACGTGGGGACGTGGCCGCGGGCACACCGGGCCACCACGTTCACCAGCTGCCCCAGCAGCACCGGGATGCGCACGTTGAGCAGGGCCGCGCCCAGCGCCAGCTGCGGGCAGGGACAGGGACAGGGACAGGGACAGGGACAGGGACAGGGACAGGGACAAGGTCAGGGCTGTCACAGCGCTAGGACAGCAGCACTGAGGGTGTCAGGCCATGGCACCTGGACAGCAGGTGGCCTGGCACAGCACTGGGACAGTGGATGTCATGCCATGGTACCAGACAATGGATGTCATGCCATGGCACTGGGACACTGGGTGTCACACCACGGCACTGGACAGTGGATGTCATGCCATGGCACCGGACAGTGGGTGTCACACCATGGCACCAGACAGTGGGTGTCACACCATGGCACCAGACAGTGGGTGTCACACCATGGCACTGGGACAGTGGGTGTCACACCATGGCACCAGACAGTGGGTGTCACACCACGGCACTGGGACAGTGGGTGTCACACCATGGCACTGGGACAGTGGGTGTCATACCATGGCACTGGGACAGCGGATGTCACACCATGGCACCGGACAGTGGGTGTCACACCACGGCACTGGGACAGTGGGTGTCATGCCATGGCACTGGACAGTGGCAATCTCATGTCAGCACTGGGATGGTGGCTGTCACGCTGTGGCACTGGCATAGCACGTGTCACACAACAGCGGATACCAAGATGGCGGGTGTCACACAACGCCATCAGGACAGTGGCTGCCGGACCATGGCATGGGGACAGAGGAGACATGTCCCAGCACAGGGACCATGGCCATCATGCTGTGGCACTAGGACAGCTGGCAGCCAGTGACAGGCACTGGGATGACAGGTGTCATACCATGTCAATGGGACACAGGCCATCATACTGTGGCACCAGGACAGTGTGTTACTCCACATCACAGATGTGACACAGGGACAGAGGGGACACGGATGACCATGGCCACCCACTCGCCCCTGCTCACCACAATAGCAGCGGAGAGTGCCAGGAGCTGCGGGCGCAGGAAGGTCCAGAACAGTTGCCAGTCAAAAGGGGGCTCCGGGGGAGACTCTGGAGGCTCGGGAGCAGGGGGGACGGCGGGGACAGTGGCCTCCTGGCAGTGCGCAGCCGTGCGCAGCAGCCCCAGCACCACGCAGCCCGTGGCCGAGCCCGCCAGCAGCAGGCGGCGGGGGGCCGGGAGCGCTGGGGGCAGCCGGGGGGGCCCGGCCAGTCCCAGGCGCCCCCCATACCTGAAACTGGGGAGAGGGGTGAGTGAAGGGTGCCCCAGCTGGGAGAGTCCCCATGGATCACCCCAGGGATCTCAGAATCCCATCTCCCCGCACCAGGAGTTGTGCTCCTGCCTCCAAGGGACCCAGAAGTGCAGGATCCCCCCAACACCGCCCGGAAGCCCAGAGTCCTGGCTCGCCCCACCAAGAGTTGGGGTGCCCCCACCACCCACGGGGACCGTGAGTCTGGGAACCTCTTGAACGCCCCGGGACTGCAGAGTCCGAGCTCCCCACACCGCACCACACCCAGGGTCGGGGTCGTCCTCTCAAGGCACCCCGGGGCTCCTCAGTACGTGCCCACGTGTTGCCCCCGCTCTGACCCCCGTGCCGCTGCTCCGGGAAGCCCACGTACCCCCTAACCTCCCGGGAGCCCCGGCCTCCCCGCTGTACCCCCGCAGGGATCCAGCTGTTTGGGAGCCCCCGAGAGTCCCCGGAACCCCTGACTGCCCCGCAGCCCGACTCGCACCCCCGAGACCCCCGCGACCCCCGCGTTTGGGCTCCTCCCACCAAGAGCTGGGCTTCCGGCGCTCCGAGGGACCCGAGAGCCCGGGATCCTCCCGGGATGCCCCGCACTCCCCCGGTACCTGCGCCCCGGCACGGAGGGCGGCCGGAGCCGGGTCCAAGCGCCCGCTGCCCGCAGCAAGAGCACCGGCAGCGGCATGGCGGCGCCGGGCGGGGGCGGCCCGGGGGCGGCCCCGGGCACACGGGGCGGGAGCGGGGCGGGAGCGGGGCGGCACCGGGCACACGGGGCGGGAGCGGGGCGGGCCGGGGGCGGCACCGGGCACACGGGGCGGGAGCGGGGCGGGCCGGGGGCGGCACCGGGCACACGGGGCGGGCCGGGGGCGGGCAGGGGCGGGCAGGGGCGGGTCCGGGCGGGCGGAGCCCCAACACCGCGGCCCGGGCCCTGCGCCGGCCCCGACCCGCGCCGGCTGCTCTCCGGCGCCTCGGGCCCTTCCCCGGGCTCCGCGCCCTGACCCCTCCGGTCCCCGGGCCCGGCACAGCCGCCCCTCCCCGGGGCCGCCTCCGGAGCCTCCGGACCTGCCCCGGAACCCCGGCCGGAGGTCAGAGCGCCCTCGGGCACCCCCGAGCGCCGCCGCTCCCCGGGGCTGCCGTCGGTGCGGCCATGGCCGGCGGCGGCACCCGCGGCGAGCCCGCGGCCCCTTGAGCGCCCGGCAGCGGCGGGGACAGCGGCACCGAGCGGCACCGAGCGGCCAGGTGAGCAGCGCCGGGGACCGGGGACCGGTCAGGAGTCACGCCGCTCCTGTCCGGGCTCCTTCGGGCCGGCCGCTGCCCCGGGACCCCCCAGCCGGGCAGCGCGGGTCCTGGGGCGGGGCTGTCCCCTGCAGCCCCGGGGGTGTCCCCACGTGTGCTCCCGGGTCACTCGCGGGGGCGCTGACCAGCCCCGTCCGTGCTCTTACGGCGCAGTCGTGTGTCGCCGCCGGGGCTCGTGTCAGCGCGGGGCTGTCACCCTGCCGTGTCCCCACGGGCAGGTGTCCATGTCCCCAGGCGGAGTCGCGGGAGTCCCCGTGACACAGGTGACGCTGCGAAAACACACGTGTGTCCCGACAGGGTCACCGGGGCCGTTGCCGGGGGCCGCTGTGTCCCCCGGTGCCGCTGTGTCCCCTGGGCTCTGTCCCTGGCCCCGGGGATGTCGCGGCTGCCCGGCCCCGGCCCGGGGATGCCCCCGGCCCCCCCACCGTTTACACTCTCGGGCTATTTTCGGGCTCCGCTGGTATTTTTGGCTTCTTGATGCTGAGCCGGTTGGGGACGGGCCGTGCCGATGTCACCCGCCGGGACACCCGATCCCGGGGGATGTGGCCTCTGTCCCCAAGGGGGTGTTGCACAAATGGGGGTCGGGTCCCTCTCGCTGCACCGGCCCCGCGCCCGCGGCCCCGCGCCGTGAGTCAGCCCCGGACAGGTGGGGCCAGACGGTGTCACCTGCGGCCACCGGCCTGGCCGGACACCGGCTGTGGCCACCGCCGGGGACGCTGGTGACGCGCGGCGCTGCGGTAAGGGGACCGTGGGGGGGGGGGTGGATGGGGGGTCCCGTTCTGCTCCAGGGGTGGGGGTCCCATCCTTCCCCAGGGGTGATGGTCCCATCCAAGGGTTTGGGGTCCCTTCCAAGAGTTCTGTGTCCCGTCCTCCGCTGTGGGAGGGTTGTCCCTCTGCCCCAAGGTCGGGGGTCCTGCCCTGCCCCAGAGAGGTGGGGGATCCACTCCTTCCCCGGGCCGGGGCTCCGCGGGGCAGTGAGAGCCACCGGGACTCATGACTGGTCCTGAGCTGGTCCTGCTCTGGGCTGCTGCCCCCCGGCTCCGGGATGGTGTGGGGTGTGGGGGGTGTCTGTGGCTGCAGGAGTCCGTGGGGAGGGGGCGTCCGTGGGGAGGAAGGCTGTGGGGGGCTGTGGACACAGGGGTCCGTGGGGAGAGGCGTCCCCGCACTCGGACTGGGCAGCGCAGCATGGCCCGGGGGTCAGCTGGGGACACTATTGGGGACCCTCAGACCGTGCCGGGGGTCCCTCCCGGGGAGCCCCGGGAAGCTCCGCAGGGTCACGGCGGGCTCTGGCACTGGCCTGGCCGGTGGGACAGGACGGGCCGGTGGCACCTGTGGTGTCACTTGCCCGCGGCCGGGGCCAGCTCAGGCCACCCGAATTCGGGGCACGCGGGCGGCGCTGCGGCACCCCAGTGGCATTTCCGGCGCCCCACACCTGCCCCCGACCCCCTCCGGCCCCCGCCTGCCCCATCGCGGCCGCCCCGTGGCGGCGGCAGGTGCTCACGTTCCCCGGCAGGTGATGGCGGAGCAGGGAGAGGAGGACCGGGAGTACCAGCAGTACCGGCGGCTGGAGGACTGCGAGGAGGACTCGCCCCCCGGCGAGGAGGAGGAGGAGCAGCTGCTGCTGCACGTCACTGAAGGACCGACAGGTACGGGGATCCCATCTGGGGGGGATCCAGGGTTCCCGCGGGCCGTTTGGGGACCCCTCGTGGGTGTTTCTGGGTCCTTGGTGGGGCGTGGGGGTCCCGGGGGGGGCGATACCACATTCTTACCTGACCCCCTCGTGTTTTTCCCACCAGACTCGTGGCATCACATTAAGGACCTGGACAGTTTTTTCACCAAGATATCCTGGCACAGCCCCTGGTGGCACCGTGGGGGACATGGAGGAGCGTGGGGTGACTCTGGGCATGGGGGTGGACGAGGGGGGTCCATCACCCCTTCACAGTCTCCTTAACGCCCCCCACATCTACCAGTTCCACCAGAGGAATGGCTTTGCCTGCGTCCTGCTCTCGGACGTCCTGGAGCTGGTGTAAGTGCTGGGGTGTTGTCACCCTGCGGTGCCACACGGCTGTGACACAGGGGTCCCACTGACCCCCCCCGTGCCCTCAGGCAGTTCCTGTTCGTCGTCGCCTTCAGCACGTTCCTGCTGTGCTGCGTCGACTATGACGTGCTGTTCGCCACCCGCCCCTTCAACCACAGCCACGTCCCCGAGCGCGCCAAGGTGACGCTGCCCGATGCCGTGCTGCCCGCCCCGCAGTGCGCCCGCAGGTGGGCACGGGGACACTGCGGGACACCGTGGGAGCTGTGCTGGGTGCTGTGGGTGACACGTATGTCCTCAAAGGATCAGTGGCGGTGGGTGGTTACTGCTCCTGCTGCTGCCCGTGTGGCCATGCAGGGGTGCCAGTGCCCCTGGTGTGGCCTTGTGGGGGTCAGGGTGCCAGTGGTGTGGCTGTGGGTGCTGTGGGTGACGTGTGTCCCCAGGAGTCTCTGAGACAGCAGATGGCCATGCGGCGGTTGGTGGCACTGGTGACATCTGTGTTTCTGCAGGCTTCATGACAGTGGGTGGCTGGTGTCTTTAAAGGGTTGGCACTGCTGACACTTGTGTCCCCACAGGCGTCACATCAGCAGGTGGCTTCTAGTTCTGCTGGCACTGCTTTGGCTGTGAGGGGGTTCCAGTGGCGCTGGTGACACCTGTGTCTTTTTGGCAGGCTCTGTGGTGGTGGTTGGCAGGTGGCCTCGGGGGGGTTGGTGGCACTGGTGACACTCGTGTCCCCACAGGCTCCGTGGCAGCGGGTGGCTGCTGTTCCTGCTGGTGCTGGCGGGTGCGGTCTGGCTGTGCCGCCTGGTCACGGCGCTCCGGCGCCTCGTGGGCTACTGGGAGATCCGGAGCTTCTACATCCGTGCGCTCGGCATCCCCGCGGTGAGGGGCTGGGGGCGACGGGGGGCTTGGGGTCGGGGCCGGGCCGTGAGGTGCCCCGTGGAGCTGGGCCGTGCTGAGTCACCCCGGCGCCGCGCGGCGCTGAGCCGTGCCGTGGGTGCCCAGCGCCGATGGCCGTGCCGCTGTCGCAGGAGGAGCTGTGTAACCACAGCTGGCAGTCGGTGCAGGCCCGGCTGCTGGCGCTGCAGCGGCGCCAGCCCCTGTGCGTGCCGCGCCGGGAGCTGACGGAGCTCGACATCCACCACCGCATCCTGCGCTTCCGCAACTACACCGTGGCCATGGTCAACAAGTCCCTGCTGCCTGTGCGCTTCCACCTGCCGCTGCTCGGCCCCGTCGTCTTCCTCACGCGCGGCCTCCAGTTCAACCTGGAGCTGCTGCTGTTCCGCGGCCCGGCCGCGCTCTTCCAGAACACCTGGAGCCTGCGGCCGCAGGTGAAGCGTGCGGGGGCGCGGCGGGCGCTGGCGCGGGGGCTGGCGCGGGCGGCCGTGCTGCTGGGGGTGGCCAACCTGGCGCTGTGCCCCTGCGTGCTGGGCTGGCGCCTGCTGCTCGCCTTCTTCAGCTACGCCGAGGGGCTGAAGCGGGCGCCGGGCAGCCTGGGTGCGCGCCGCTGGTCGCTGTACGCCCGCCACTACCTGCGCCACTTCAACGAGCTGGGCCACGAGCTGCAGGCACGGCTGGGCCGCGGCCACGCGCCGGCCACCAAGTACATGGACTCCTTCAGCAGCCCGCTGCTGGCCGTGCTGGCCCGCCACGTCGGCTTCTTCGCCGGCTCCGTGCTGGCCGTGCTCATCGTGCTCACCGTGTATGACGAGGACGTGCTGACGGTGCAGCACATCCTGACGGCCATCACCCTGCTGGGGCTCGTGGTCACGGTGGCCAGGTGCGTGCTGGGGGCACCGTGGCCAGCTGGGTGCTGGGTTTGTGGTCACGGTGGCCAGGTGGGTGCCGGGTTTGTGGTCACGGTGGCCAGCTGGGTGCCAGGTTTGTGGTCACGGTGGCCAGGTGGATGGGGCAGACTCCGTGCTGGCTGGGCCGGGCCAGGCTGGATGGGCAGCAGGGGGCTGAGGTGGGACCCCGCCCGTGCCCCTCCAGGTCCTTCATCCCAGACGAGCATGCGGTGTGGTGCCCGGAGCAGCTGCTGCAGCGGGTCCTGGCACACGTGCATTACCTGCCCGAGCACTGGCAGGGCCGCGCCGGCCACGCCGAGACACGGGCAGAGATGGCACAGCTCTTCCAGTACAAGGCGGTGGGTGCAGCCCCTGCGGTCCCTGAGACCCTCCTCCCCAGAACCCCGCTTCCCTGGGACCGTCCTCTCCCCACTGTTCCCCAACCCCAGGACCCCACAGACTGGGAGCCCCCCATCCTGGGACTCCTCAGGATCCCCAGCCTGGACTCCTCAACGCTGGGACCCCCTGCTCCAAGAGCACATTGCCCTGGAACCCCCCCACCCCCAGGACCCCACAAACTGGGAGCTTCCTGTGCCAGGATCCCATGGGCTGGGATCCACCACACTGGGACCCTCCTGCACCATGGCTCCCCACTCCTGAGGCGCCCCCATCCCAGGAGCCGCCTGCTTTGGAATCCCCCACCCTGATTCCCCCCACCCTGGACATCCCACCCCAGGATTTCCAAATTTGGGACCTCCGTCCCGGGACACGCCCAGATCCCACTGCTCCCCCCTGCAGGTTTTCATCCTGGAGGAGCTGCTGAGCCCCCTCGTGACGCCGCTGATCCTCATCTTCGCGTTTCCGCCCCGCGCCCTCGACATCGTGGACTTCTTCCGCAACTTCACGGTGGAGGTGGCGGGGGTGGGCGACATCTGCTCCTTCGCGCAGCTGGACGTGCGTCACCACGGCAACCCCCAGGTGGGGACCGGGGGGACCCGGGGGCGGCGGGCCGGGGGCCCGGGGGGAGCCGTTCCGGGGCTGCGTGTTCCCTGCTGGGGTGTCCCATGTCCCTGTCCCCGCAGTGGCTGTCGGAGGGACACACGGAGGCCCCCCCGGAGCGCCAGGCGGAGCACGGGAAGACGGAGCTGTCGCTGATGCGCTTCGCCCTGAGCAATCCCCGGTGGCGGCCGCCGCCGCCCGCCCGCCGCTTCCTCGGCCACCTCCAGGCGCAGGTGACCCGCGACGCGGCCACCGCGCCACCCCCGCGGCACCTGCTGGCCGAGGGGCCGCTGGCCGCGTCCCTTCTGTCCGAGGACTCGGCCCTGGCGGTGAGTGCGGGCGCTTCGGGGGAGCCGCGGGGTGTTTCGGGTGTCCCCCTAACCAATGTCCCCGCAGCCCGAGGGGCTGGTGGCCAGCGTCTTGGCGGCCAGCGGGCTGGTGGCCCGGGAGCCGCGCTTTGGGCAGCCCTGCGGCACGGCCAGCGCCACCGCCAGCCTGCTGGCGTCCCTGCGGAACCCCCTGGGCACCCCGCCCTGCGGAGCCCCCGACAGCCCCGCGGAGCACCCGTGCCCCGAGGACAGGTGGGGACAAGCGTCCTGAGGACGGGAGACGTGGTGGGGACATGGGGAGGGGGGACGTGGCTGGGAAGGGTGTCGCTGAGGGGGGCTGTCATGGTGGGCCGGAGTGCTGTGGTGGGGAGAGGGTGTCACGGAGACGGGGGCAGGGCAGGGAGGGGGTGTCACCGTGGGAAGGGGTGGCGGGGAGGGATGTCATGGCAGGGAAGGGTTGTTGTGGCCGGGAAGGGGTGTCACAGCGAGGAGGGGGTGCTGTGGCGGGGGTGTCACCTCGTGCCCCCGTGCCCCAAGGCCGGCGCTGAGTGAGTCGCGGCTGCGCAGCCTGAGCCGCTCGGCGCTGCTGGCCGAGGTGGCCTCGGCCGAGATGAGCCTTCACGCCATCTACTTGCACCAGGTGTGTCACCTGCGGTCCCCGGGGTCGCCCTGCCCGCAGCATCCCAGGACACAGGTCCCTTGGGGTTCCCTGGTATCCCCGTGCCCACCAGAGTGTCACTGTCTGGGTGCTCTGCCTCAGCCCCTGGGAGTCCTGCCTGGCCCTGGTCCCTTGTCCCTCTATCCCTTGTCCCCAGCGCCATTCCTGGCTGCTCCTACCCTCCCTGCCCCACTGGGTGACCCCCACACACCGTTCTTGGCCACTGCCAGACGTGCCAGGGGTGCTGGGGATGAGACACCACGGCTGGTGTCACCCGTGTTCCCCCTTTGGGGCTGGGGAGTCTCCCGGGCTGAGGGCCCCCTGCCCTGTGGGCAGACAGGCTGATGGGGGGCTCCGAGTGCCAGTACGGGGGGGCTCTGTGCTGCTGGGGGGCTCTAGCAGCAATACGGGGGCTGTGAGTGTCTCTGCGGTTGTTCTGAGGACTAATTGGGGCTCTCTGCTATTCCTTGACCCCCTGTCCCCCCCCAGCTCCACCAGCAGCAGCAGCAGCCGCAGGGCCCCGGCCCCCAGCCCGCGGGGGCTTGGGTGACTGCGGGGGCACCCAAACACCCCTTTGTGACCACAGGTGAGCACCGGCCTGGGGGATGTCCCGGGGGGCTGGGGGGACACTGCTGACACCCCGAGCACAGGGCAGGGGGGGCTCTGCAGGTCCTGACCCCCCTGTGCCCCCCAGGCTCGGCTGCCCGCGCCTCGCAGCTGCGGGAGATGCCGCTGGGCGGGTGGGCCGAGGAGGAAGAGGAGGAGGAAGAGGAGACGATGACGTAGCCGGACCCGGCTCCGGTGGGTGGGGACACGGGGGAGCGGGGACCCCCGGGGCTGGACAGTGGAACCCCTCGGGGCAGGGGGACATGGCGGCCCCCAGGGCTGAGGATACGGGGACTGCTGGGCTGGGGCACAGAGACCCCCGAGGGGTTCAGTGGGGTCTGCTGCCACGTGTGCTGGGGTCCCCCAAGTGCCAGGGTCCCTGCTCTGGGATCTCCACTCCAGGGCTCCTTCTCTGGAGTTCTGGAGTCCCTACTCTGGGGGCCCTGCTGACACCCCGTTCCCTCCGCAGGGTCCTGGTTGTGCCGAGACCCCCGGAGGTGCCGGGGGAGCTGCCAAGGGCACAGTGGGGGGCTTGCCGTGCCCACTATGCTGCCAGGGAGGCCCTGTCCGCGGGAGCCCCCTGCTCGGGGCATCCCTGCTGCCCCCACTACGGTGCAGGGCTAAGGGTGCTGCCAGGGTCCCCTCCCGGGGCTGTTTTTAGGGGGGCCCACAGGGCTGGTGCCCCCCGTGGTGCCCCGAGCACCAGCTGAAATAAAAGTTTACAACAGGGGCTGTGCCCGCTGGCTGTGCCCGGGGGTGGGCTGGGGGTCCCGGGGGAGGGCCATGGGGATGCTCCATGGATGGGGCCGTGGCAGTTTGCGGTGACACTGGGGGTTGTGGGCAGGTGGCAGCGGTGGTGCTGGCAGGGGGTGCACTCACCTGCGGCCACACAGGTGGGGCCATGGTCCTCTCCCACCTTCTCCCACCCCGCAGAGCCACAGGACCGTGGCTGTGTCCTTTTGCCCCCCATTTCCCACCCCTCGTGTCTGGAGGGTGGCCAGGTGACCCCGGAGATGTCACAAAGCCTGTCCTTCCCTGTGCCACCTCCCATGCCCCCAGTGCCACCGCGGGAGACAAAGTGTCGCGCCGGGGTTATCAAAACTAAACTTTACTGGGGGGTGGCGGGACGGGGGGCACAGCCACAGGGTCCCCGGTGTCCCCGTGTCCCCGCTCAGGGCCCCGGGCCGGGCGGGCGCCGCTCCTGCAGGGAGAAGGACTGGCTGCGGATGCGCAGGGCCACCTCCTGCGTGCGGAACGTGAGCCCGAAGATGTCCTCGTGGTAGCGGTTCTTGTCCTGCGGGACACGTGTCAGGGCCGGGGCCAGTGCCCCCGTGGTGTCCACGGGCGTGTCCCCTGCCCTGTGTCACAGCCCTTACCCTCAGCTCGCTGATGACGTCCCCGGCCTGCCCCAGGGTCATGTCGCCCTCCTGGGCCAGGATGTGCTGCACGGTCTGCAGCACCTCGGTGGCCATGGTGACGTCCCCGCACACGTACATGTGGCCCCCGAGCTGGCAGAGCACCTGGTGCACCTCGGCTGCCAGCTGTGCCCGCAGCACGTCCTGCACATAGGTCTGGGGACACACACGGGTGATGGCATCCTGCACCCCCCGACCTGTCCCCAGGTCCCCATCCCCGCCCTGACCCTTTGTGTGCTGTCCCTGTCCTTGTCTGTGTCCCCAGCCCTTCACCTCCGTCTCTGGCTTAGTATCCCACAGCACTCCCTGTCCCCTCCATTTCCATCCTCACCTTGTCCTTGTCCCCATCACGCCTCCCTCCCCAGCTCCATGGCCATCCCAGGCTGTCCCCATTCCATCCCTGTCTCAGGCCCCTCCCCATGCCACCCCTGTCCCTGTCACACCTTGGGGGTGCCGGGCTGGCGGGAGAAGGCGGTGAGCACCTGGCTGAGGGCGCCCTGCTCCCGGGCCTGCTCCATCTCCTCACGGTAAATGTGGTCCAGGGCGGATGAGCGGCACCCGAACACCAGCACCATGGGGCCCAGGGGGCCACCTGCGGGGGGACAGTGTCCTCCTGTCCCTACAGCCCCGCTCATCCCTGTCCTGCTGCCCCCCTGTCCCCCCATCCCCATGTGCCCACATCCCCACTCTCCATCCCCGTCCTCATATCCCCCATCCCCATGTCCCCCCATCCCCGACCCCTTGCTCACTGTCACCATGTCTCTTGTCCTGCGTCCCAGAACTGCCGTGTCCTTGTGTCCCTGCGCCCGTGTCCCCGTGCCCCTGCATCCCTCCCATTCCCGGCTCCACGTCCTCCCAACGACCTGTCCCCCCGTCCCCCTGTCACCATTCCTCCATCCGCTCCTCCCTGGCGCCCCGTGGCCTCTGTTGCCCTGCCCGCAGCCCCCCTCCTCCCTCGTCCCCAGCCGTGTCGCTGTCCCCACCTCCGGCGCTCAGCAGGTGCAGCCGGTGCTGCCAGAAGCTGCGGAAGGGGGCGACGCCGGTGCCGGGGCCCACGAGGATGCAGGGGGTGTCGGGGGTGGGCGGCAGCCGGAACGAGGGGGCCCTGCAGCGGTCGGGGGTCACCGCGGGGGCCCTGAGCCCAGCCCCGGGTGGGGAAATGGGGCGGGGGGAGGTTGGGGGCGTGTGGGAGGGGAGGCAGGGGACAGGGAGGGGACAGGGAGGGCAGGCGGGGGACACATGCGGCAGGACAGATCCCTTACCCCCGGATGAAGGCCGGCACTGTGTCCCCCGGCTGCAGCCGCGCCAGCCACGTGGAGCAGACGCCGTAGTGGAGGGGACCCTGCCCGTCTGTGGGGACCAGAGGGGGCTGCTGAGGCTGCGGTGGGTGGCACTCCCGAAGGCAGCCCCTCACAGAGCCCCCCGAGCAGGCCTGGCGGATGGGGGACCTGAAGGTGCACTGGGGACCCTGGAGATATCCTGGAAACCCTGGAGATGAGCTGGAGGTGCCCTGAAGATGCCTGCGCCTGGAGGTGCCCCACCGTGCCCGTCCCCATCCCCGCCCCGCTCACTCTCGCTGTGGTAGGTGACCACGGCCACGGTGAGGTGGATCTCGTCCGGGTGGGCGCTGGGCGCGGAGCTGATGGAGTAATAGCGGGGCTGGAGCAGCGGGAGCTGGGAGAGCAGCAGCGCGGCCGGCAGAGCCACGGACGGGAACTCGGCCAGCACCTCCGGCAGCGTGGGGCACCGGAACCACTTCCACTCCTCGTACAGCCGCGCGTCCTGCGGGCACAGGGCTGGGACACCGGGGATCCCACACTCGGCCCCCGGGGACACCCAGGGCCTGGCACCAGACCGCGGGGAGCAGCCCCCAGCCCGGGGTGGGGGGTGGCAGCATCCCAGTATCCAATGAGGCAGCGGATCAGCATCGCAGTATCCAGACTGCAAGGTAACTGGTATCCCAGCAGCCCGGTATCGCGGCCCGAGAAGGGCAGTCAGCACCGCAGTATCCCAGTCCGCACCCCAGTATCCCTGTCAGCATCCCAGTATCCCACCCCCCCAGCCCCTCTCCCGCGGTGATCCTCCCATTCCCCTCACCTGCGCCAGGCGCTGGAGCCGCTCCCGCTCCGCGGGGTCCCGCGCCAAGGAGCCCAGGAGCTGCAGGAACTGTGGGGTCGGGGGCGCCGCCACGTCCAGGTAGAAGGTGAGAGCCTGGGCCAGGGTGCAGGGGGGCAGCCGGGTCTGCAGCACCCAGCGGGGCCCGGGGCTGGACCCTCCTGCGGATGGGGGGATTGTGGCACTCAGTTCTGTCCTGTACCCTTCCCAAGGTCCTTCCTCTTTTCCTTCTTCCTCTCACCCCTCTCCCCAAGTCCTAGCTTTTTCCTCTTCCTCCATCCCTTCCTATTCCTTTCCCCAGACCCTTCCCCTTCCCCTGGCCAAATTTCTTCCCTTTCCCTTTCCCCTTCCTTTTCCCAATCCTCAGCCCCTCCCCATCTTCCCCCGGTCAGTAGCTGCGGGACACCCTCCTGTCCCCGTCCGGTACCGCTGGAGTCTTCCCTACCACCCCGTGCCTCCCCACACCGGAGGGGTTCCCCCAATCCCCCGTGTTCCCGGTACCGGCGGGGTTCCCCCCAATCCCCCCGTGTTCCCGGTACCAGCGGGGTTCCCCCAATCCCCCGTGTTCCCGGTACCGGCGGGGTTCCCCCCGATCCCCCGTGTTCCCGGTACCGGCGGGGTTCCCCCAATCCCCCCGTGTTCCCGGTACCGGCGGGGTTCCCCCCAATCCCCCCCGTGTTCCCGGTACCGGCGGGTTCCCCCCAATCCCCCGTGTTCCCGGTACCGGCAGGGTTCCCCCAATCCCCCGTGTTCCCGGTACCGGCGGGGTTCCCCCCAATCCCCCCCGTGTTCCCGGTACCGGCAGGGTTCCCCCAATCCCCCGTGTTCCCGGTACCGGCGGGGTTCCCCCCAGTCCCCCGTGTTCCCGGTACCGGCGGGGTTCCCCCAATCCCCCGTGTTCCCGGTACCGGCGGGGTCCCCGTCGCGGCTCTCCAGGCCCACGGGCTGCTCGGGGGGCGGCGGGTCCTCCACGCGCTCCAGGACCTCCCGCACCAGCTCCTCGCGGTTGGCGGGGAACACGCCCAGGTGGTCCCCGGGCAGGTGCCGCAGCCCGCCCTGCTCCGCGCAGCCCACCCGCACCAGCAGCGTCTGCCGGCTGCGGCACGGCGTCAGCGGGGGCTCCGGACAGCGGGGGGCTGGGGGCTTGGGGGTGCAGGGGCACAGCGGGGGTGGGTGGAGGGGCGGGGGACAGGGGAGCCTGGAATGCCGGGGGGGGGGGGGTCAGCGGGGTGAGGGAGGGGTCAGTGGGGTGAGGGAGGGGTCAACGGGGTGAAGGAAGGGTCAGTGGGGTGAGAGAGGGGTCAATGGGGTGAAGGAGGGGTCAACGGGGTGAAGGAAGGGTCAGGGGCTGAAGGAGAGGTCAATGGGGTGAAGGAGGGGTCGATGGGGTGAAGGAAGGGTCAGGGGGGTGAAGGAGAGGTCACCGGGGTGAGGGAGGGGTCAGCGGGGTGAAGGAGGGGTCAGCGGGGTGAAGGAGGGGTCAATGGGGTGAAGGAGGGGTCAGCGGGGTGAAGGAGGGGTCAGTGGGGTGAAGGAAGGGTCAGGGGGGTGAAGGAGAGGTCACCGGGGTGAGGGAGGAGTCAGCGGGGTGAAGGAGGGTTCAATGGGGTGAAGGAGGGGTCACCGGGGTGAGGGAGGGGTCAGCGGGGTGAAGGAGGGGTCAATGGGGTGAAGGAAGGGTCAGGGGCTGAAGGAAAGGTTAATGGGGTGAAGGAGGGGTCAGCGGGGTGAAGGAGGGGTCAGCGGGGTGAAGGAGGGGTCAGTGGGGTGAAGGAGGGGTCAGCGGGGTGAAGGAGAGGTCAGTGGGGTGAAGGAGAGGTCAGTGGGGGACGAGGCAGGGGCAGACAGAGGATGGGGGCACTGGGGGGAAGTGGTCCCGGGGCTCCCGGGAGTTGGGGTGTCCCGGGGATGTGGAGGGAGACAGGAGATCCCGGGGCTGGGTGGGGAGGTGAGGTGGGGGTCTCACCTGGACTCCTCACTCTGCAGGTTCTCCACGGACAGCACCGAGCAGGGGAACACCTGGCGCTTGTGCAGCTGGGACAGTCCTGGGGGGCGCGGGGGGGTCAGGGGGGAACGGGGGACACGGAATGCGTGGGAAGGTGCAGGGGGCTGGGGGACAAGGGACGCTGGTGGTCACGGGTGGGGTCATATGGGGCTGGGGGATCATAGGGGGACAGGAGGGACTGGACGGGGGGCTGGGGAGGAACAGGGCCTGGGGGACATAGAGGGGCACGGGGGCTGGGGACTCACGGGCTGACAGCCTGGGGGGGAACAGAAGGGTCTTGGGGAGGTCACGAGGGGGCTGGGGCAGTCCCGGGGGGAGCTGGGGGTGGCCCCCCAGAGCTGTGGGATGTGAGGGGATCCCGCAGGATGCTCGGGGGCTGCTGTGGGGTGTCTCGGGAAGCCACGGGGCAGGTGCCAGTGACAGGTGGGAGGCCACACGGGGGTCAGGAGGTCCCGCAGGGTTTGGGGGGGTCCCGGAGGAGTCGGTACCGGCCAGGGTCTCGGTGGCCTGGGGCTGTGGCACCAGCCGGTGCCTCTGGCGCTTCCAGCCCTGGGGCGGGGCGAACAGCTCCTCGGCCCCCGCTGCCCCGTCCCCCACGCAGAATGTCTCGCAGGCAGCCTGGAGGTACGGGGGGGAGGGGTTGGTGCCAAGCGGGAGGACCTGTGGGTGCCCCCCGGCCCTGGTACCTGGGAGAGCAGGTGTGCCGGGGGGCAGAACGGCTCCCGAGGGCCCCCAGCCCCCGTACCTGGAACACCTGGCGTGCCCAGGTGCGGAACGACTCCTCCTGGGCGCACAGCTCGTCGCCCTCGCCCAGGGGCAGCACCCGCTCCCCGCCCAGCTCCTCCAGCCGCGTGTCCACGGCCCGAGCGAAGGCGCAGAAGTGGGGGTACGCCCGGGACCCCAACCCGAACACCGCGAACCTGGGGGGAGACGGGCCGTGAGGGCCCCCGGGGATGTGGGGGTACCCCCGGGACCCCGACCTGAACACTACCGTCCCCTGGACGGGGATGCACCGGGGGGATCCCCAGAGTCAGAGCGCTCAGACCGTTTTCAGGCCATTACATGAGGGGGGCACATTTGGGGACCTCAGGGGCAGCTCCTGGCCCCACCCACACCCGCAGGGCAGACGGGGCTGGAGCTGCCAGGGCCGGGGTGGGTCCCGGGGCAGGGCAGCGTGCCCGGGCGAGGACCCCATCCCTGTGCCCACGGCCGTGCCCTCCCTGTGCCCTCTGCCCTGGGCACTGCGGGCCCCCCGACATGCCCGGGCTGAGGGCCCCATCCCGTGCCCTCGGTATGGGCTCGGTACCTCAGGGCCCCCAGGGTTCCCGCACTGTCGGTGTTGCTCAGCTGCCGCCGCTTCTTCTTCCAGGAGGACACGAGCTGGTCGGACTGGGAGACGCTGTTGAACCGCAGCTTGTAGCTCCTGGGGGCATCAGGAGGGTGAGGGGGTCAGGGGGTTCCTGCCCTGGCCCCAGTGGGACCCCCCAGGACCCCCGAGGTGCTCACATGGGCGGCTCCGCCTGGGAGGTGCCGGTGTACGGTGACGTCATCTCCATCAGTGCCTTGGAGAAGCTCTGTGGGGGGCAGAATGTCACCCCCACTCCCATCCTCATCCCGTCTCCATCCCCGACCCCATCCCATCTCCAACCTCAACCCATCCCATCCTATGCCATCATCATCCTCCCCTTATCCGCATCCCTATCACATCCCCAACCCCATCCCATCCCGTCCCATCCCTACCTCAGCACATTCTGGAGGGTCCCCATTCCCAAATGTGCTGGTGACCACCAGGACCAGGGTCTCGTGCTCCAGGGCCACCACATCATACTCATCCATGCACAGCACCTTCATGGAATTCCAGGATTAGGATTCCTCCACGGAAGTGCGCCAGGCGTCTCCCCTCACCCAAACCCCCGCCACAGGGCGTTTGGCCTTTGGTCCCTGGGGGAGGTGGATGAGGGGAGCTGCCCCAGTTCTCCCCCTTTGTCCTCCAAACCTTGGGATCAAAGGCCCGGCGGAAGAGCTGGCACAGATTCCAGGCGTAGGTCCGGGATTTCCCGGTCTCAGTGGCATAGAGGATGGTGGCCTTGACCCGTCGTGCCATCACGTGTCCCATGAGCTTGGCCGAGATCTTAACAGCACTGTGGGATCCCATCGTGGGATCAGCGTGGGATTTCTGGGGATGATCCTGGAACTCCCATGGCACCCCCAGGATCATGGGTTCACCTACTTGGCCACTTCCTTGAAGGTTTTTCTCCGGGTGACAGTGGTGCCTTTGGACACGTAAACCTTCCAGGCGTCTGGCTGAGGGACGGAATGGGGCAGTGGTGGGGCAGAGGGGCTGGGGTCTGTGGGGTTGTGGAGCAGAGGGGTTGGGGAGCGGGGGATTGGCTGTGGGGAAGAGGGGCTGGGGTCTGTGGGGCCAAAGCTGGTACTGGAATGTGAATTTGGGGTCATGGGGAACACTGGGGGTCATGTGGGCTCATGGGGGGCTGGCAGGCTCCCAGAGGGGCTGAGGGAGAGCACCCTCAGCTGGGTGCTGGAGGTATCCCAGGGGATGCTCAGGGGCTGCTGTGGGGTGTCCCGGGGGCAGCTGTGGGGTAGATGCCGGTGGAGGGTGATGCAGAGGGTTGGGGCTCCCACAGGGATCAGCAACACCCAGGGCAGTCCCAGAAGGTCCTGGGGGGGCCCGGGGGGTCAGTGCCAGCTGCCCGAGGGTCTCAGTGACCTGGGGCTCCAGCCCTGGGACGGGGGCAGAGGGGCTGGGGAGCCATGGAGCAGGATCTGTGGGTCCAACCCCACACCTGGTGGCAGAAGGGGACTGTGGGATAGGATCCGTGGGGCGGGGACCCCACCTGGTAGCGGAAGGTGGGGCTCAGGTGGTAGTTGACCATCTCCTGGTGGAAGACAGGCGTGAGACTGCCCGAGAGCGGGGGCACGATCCAGGCCCAGTCGGCGGGACACCCGCCCCGTGCCCGCCCCTCAGCCGCCAGGTGCTTCATGAAGGACTCGGTGGCCGCGTGGTGGTCCACGATGGTCACCTGGGCCACCTGCGGGGACAGGGGCCAATGGGAACTTGGGCTACTGTGGGGCTGGGGGCACAGGGACGTGGGGGTTCCTATAGCCCGGCAGTGTGGGGTCCTGGCACTGAGTGTCCCTGCAGGGGGGTCCCAGCTGTGGGGAGTTCCCTGCTAAGGGGATCCCAGCAGTGTGAGGGTCCTGGCACTGGGGGTCCCACCTGGAAGCTGTGCAGCACGGCCACGTTCACCTCCACAGCCGCCCGGTCCTTCCAGAGGGAGGAGCTGCTCCCTGTGTCCAGCCCCATGCGCTGGGCCACCTCCTGCGGGGGGTCAGCAGGGCAGGGTTGGCATGGGGGGTCCCGGATGGGGCCCTCGTGGCGTCCTGTTTGGGGCACCAGAGACTCCCAGGGGGATGCTGGGGGAGGTCCCGGCAGTGATCCAAGCAGGGCCCTGGTGTGGGTCTCAGGGGGGTTCTGATGAGGGTCCCCAGATGGGCCTCAAGGGGTCCCGGAGTGGTCCCAGTGGGGTCGCCGAGGGGGGGCAGTGTGGGTCCCAAGGGAAATCTTGGGGAGTTACAGGGGGCTCCCAGGAGGGGTCCTGGGGTTTCCCAATGGAGTCCCAGGGCGGTCCCTGTGGGGTCCCTGTGCAGTCCCGGGGGTCCCTGTTCATTCCCAGGGGTCCCTGTGCAATCCTGAGGGTGCCTGTTCAGTCCCAGGGGTCCCTGTGCAATCCCGGGGGTCCCTGTTCAGTCCCAGGGGTCCCTGTTCCTGTTCAGCCCCGGGGGTCCCTGTTCAGTCCCGGGGGCCCCAGTGCAGTCCCGGGGGTCCCAGTGCAATCCCCGGGGTCCCTGTGCCGTCCCAGGGGTCCCTGTTCAGTCCTGGGGGTCCCTGTGCCGTCCCGGGGGTCCCTGTTCAGCCCCGGGGGTCCCGTTCAGTCCCGAGGGTCCCTGTGCATTTCCAGGGGTCCCAGTGCAATCCCGGGGGTCCCTGTGCAGTTCCGGGGTTCCCTGTTCAGCCCCGGGGGTCCCTGTTCAGTCCCGAGGGTCCCTGTGCAGTTCCAGGGGTCCCTGTTCAGTCCCGGGGGTCCCAGTGCAGTCCCGGGGGTCCCTGTGCAGTTCCAGGGGTCCCTGTTCAGCCCCGAGGGTCCCTGTTCAGCCCCGGGGGTCCCTGTTCAGCCCCGAGGGTCCCTGTTCAGTCCCAGGGGTCCCTGTGCATTTCCAGGGGTCCCAGTGCAATCCCGGGGGTCCCTGTTCAGCCCCGGGGGTCCCTGTTCAGCCCCGGGGGTCCCTGTGCAGTTCCAGGGGTCCCTGTTCAGTCCCGACGGTCTCTGTTCAGTCCCAGGGGTCCCTGTTCCGCCCCGGGTGTCCCTGTTCAGTGCCGGGGCTCACGGGCAGCACGTCGTAGCGGTGGCGGTCGCAGAGGTTGCGGGAGCCGATCTCGGTGCCCATGTACCAGCCGTTGAAGGGCGCCGCGGGGAACTCGAGCCCCCCGATCTCCAGCAGCAGGTTGGCCACGGCCGGCAGCGCATGCCAGCGCAGCCCCAGCTCCGAGAACCACTCCAGCCTGGGGGGCACGGGGGGCTGTGGCCGCACCCCCACAGCCCCACGCCGGCCCCGCAGCCCCCAGAGCGGGGACCCTGCCTCCATCCCTCCTGCACCCCAGTGTCCCGCCCAGGGAGGGTCAGCGCACCCACAGCTCCGTCAGGGAGAGGAGCAGCAGCCCGGTATTCCAGAATCCAGCCCAGGAGGGGTCAACAACCCAGTATCGCAGCCCGGGGTGGATCCAGCATTCCAGTATCCGTCAGGGATGGGATCATGTCCCCAGTGGGGCTCCCCGACCTTCACCCTCCAGCCCAAACCCTCCCAGGGGTGACCCGGTGGGATTTCAGCCCAGGCTGCTGGGAGAGCCGCGGCCAGAGAGGTTCGGGGGTCACAGCCCCACTCACGTGGGGTGGTGCAGGGGCACCTCCAGGACCAGCTCCGGGGGCAGTGGGAACAGCTCAGGGGACTCGTCGGGGCTCTGCAGCAGCAGCGGCAGCACGTCGAAGCGGCCCCCCCCGGGAGTCCAGCCGTGTTGGATGCAGAGCTGGGGGGGACAGCGTCAGGGGGGCACCTCCGGGAGGTGTCTGGGGGCGCAGGGGTTTGGGGCAGATGAAGGGGATGGGGAGGATGGAGCGGAGATGGAGACGGGGATGGAGTAGTAGGATGAGGGAGAAGGAAGAGGGACTGAAGTGGGAATGGAGGGCGGCATGGAGGGAGGATCGAGGCGGGCATGGAGAGGGAACAGAGGAGGGATGGGGAGGTGCTGAGGGGGGCCTGGGGGCGCAGGGGTACCCCCACCTCGGTGATGTCCACGTTGGCAGGGTCGCCCCGCACGGAGCCGTCGGGCTGCCGGTACCCCGCATAGCGGATCAGCTGCGGGTTCCAGATGCGGAAATCGCCGCGCCCCGGAGCCCGCGGGGGGAAGATGGTGATGGCCGACCTGGGGGGCCGGGGAGGGCCGTCAGGACACCCTGCGGCCGCGGGGGACGGGGGGCGCCGGGGAGATTCTCACCGGATGTTGCCACGGTTGGTGGCGAACTGGATGTGGGAGCAGAGGAGGCTGAACATCTCCCCCAGCCCCGCGCAGTCCCGGGCGTCAAACACCTGCGGGGAAGGGGACACGGTGGGTGGGAGGCACCCCCGCGGGGCAGGCGGGGTGGGAGGCCCCGGGGGGAATCGGCAAGTCAGGAGGTCCTTTGGGGCAGAGGTCCCCAAGGGGATGGTGTGGGGTCTTTGTTGGGGCGGAGCTCCCTGTGGAACCAGGGTCTCCTAGGATAGGGATTCTGGGAGTCGGGGTCTCCCTGGGGCGGGGGTCGCCGTGCAACAGGCTAAAGCAGGGTCTCTGTGGGGTGGGGGTCACCCCAGGTCGTGGGGCATGGCACGAGGGCCCCCCCGTGGTGTGGGGGTGACCGTGGGGTGTTGGTCCCTGCGGGTACCCGTGAGATGGGATGGGGTTCCTGTGCGGTGAGCTGGGGTGCCTTTGGTTTGGCGTCCCCAGGAGTTTGAGATGTGTGGGTGTCCCCGTGGGCTGCGGTGGGTGAGAGGCCCCGCGGTGGCTGAGGGTCCCTGTGGTGGGTGAGGGTCCCCGCGGTCTCCGAGGGGTCCCCGCGGTGGGTGAGGGTCCCCCCGGTGGCTGAGGGTCCCTGTGGTGGGTGAGAGGCCCCGCGGTGGCCGAGGAGTCCCCGCGGTGGCTGAGGGTCCCCGCAGTGGGTGAGGGTCCCCGCGGTGTCTGAGGGGTCCCCGCAGTGGGTGAGGGTCCCCGCGGTGTCTGAGGGTCCCCGCGGTGTCTGAGGGTCCCCGCAGTGGGTGAGGGTCCCCGCGGTCTCTGAGGGGTCCCCGCAGTGGGTGAAGGTTCCCGCGGTGGCTGAGGGTCCCCGCGGTGTCTGAGGGGTCCTCGCAGTGGCTGAGGGTCCCCGCAGTGGGTGAGGGTCCCCGCGGTGTCTGAGGGGTCCCCGCGGTGTCTGAGGGTCCCCGCGGTGGGGCCGCACCTGGAGCTTGTTCCACTGGATGCGGCCGACGCAGCGCGCCGCGTTCCGCCAGGCCTGCTTGGCGCCGAACGTCAGCTCGGGCTCCCGCAGCCGGTACGAGCCCGAGGCCGCGATGTCGGCCGCCACTTCCCGCAGCCGCTGCGTGTGTGCCGGGGAGTTCTCCCTGCGGGGGGACCCTCAGCACCCACAGACACCGCGACCACCGCCCAGCACCCCCGGACACCGCCACCCTCGGGGGGCCAAGCAGATACAGGGGTGCAGGGTGCTCTGGGGCAGCGATGGGGGATATGGGATGTCCCAGGGCAGGGATATGGGATGTCTCAGGGCAGGGATGGGGGATATGGGATGTCCCAGGGCAGGGATATGGGATGTCCCAGGGCAGGGATGGGGATATGGGGTGTCCCAGGGCAGGGATATGGGATGTCCCAGGGCAGGGATGGGGGATATGGGATGTCCCAGGGCAGGGATATGGGATGTCCCAGGGCAGGGATGGGGATATGGGGTGTCCCAGGGCAGGGATATGGGATGTCCCAGGGCAGGGATGGGGGATATGGGATGTCCCAGGGCAGGGATATGGGATGTCCCAGGGCAGGGATGGGGATATGGGATGTCCCAGGGCAGGGATATGGGATGTCCCAGGGCAGGGATATGGGATGCCCCAGGGCAGGGAGGGGGGATGTGGGATGTCCCAGGGCAGGGATGGGGATATGGGTGTACTTTGAGGGAGAGATGGGGATATGGGGCACCCCAGGGCATGTCTGGAGCTATGGGGGTACCCTGGTGTGCAGATGGGGATGGGAAGTGCTCTGGGCAGGGATGGGGCTGCGGGTACTTTGCGGCAGGGGTGGGGTTTTGGGGTGTCCCAAGAAAGGGATAGGGATATGGAGGGGTTTGGGGCAGGGGTGGGGCTGTGGGGCGCCCTGGGGCTGTGGGGTGCCTTGGCACAGGGGAAGTGCAGGCTGTGGGGTGCTCTGGGGTGGAGATGGGCCCGTGGGGTGCCCGGGGCAGGGCTGGGGCTGGGCTGTGGGTGCCCCGGGGCCGCGGGGTGCCCGTGCCCACTGTGGGGGTGCCCGTATCTGTTGCGTCCTGTCCACGCTCACCGCCGCAGGGACACGTAGTACTGGGTGATGAAGTCCCGGGCCAGCTCCAGCAGCTCCTCGGGCGGCCGCGTCCCCTCAGGGGTCGGGGCGTGCAGCGGCCGCGGCAGCACCAGCGACCCCAGGCAGCGCTGCCCCGAGCAGGGCACCTCCTGGGGGGTCCTCCGGTGAGCCCCCCGACCCCCCGGCACAGGTGTCCCCGTATCCCCTTCCACTCTCTGCCCTGCCCATGTCTGTCACCCTGGCACCCCACAAACCCGCACCCCCAGCGCTGCCCCCTTTGCCCCCCCATCTGCCTCCTACCCTGCAGCCCCCCAAAGCGCCCGCACCCCCACTGCTGCCCTCCGCCCGCCTTTTCCCCCCTGCAGCCCCACAGCCCACCGCCCTGGCCCCGTCCCCGCGGCCCCGGACCTGCCCCGCGGTGGCGCAGAGCGTGTCGTAGCTGATGCTCCCCGTCTCCCAGTTCTTCAGGCGGGCGAAGCGCGGGGGCTCCGCCGGGGAACAGGGCGCCGGGCTGGGGGGTGACACGGGACACCCCTGAGACCTGCCTGGGCACGGGGGGCCCAGCCGGGGGGCTCGGGGGGCGTGGGGAGAGACGCGTGGCCAACTCTCCACTCGCCCCCGCGCCTCTGACACCGGGACCCCCTCGGGTGCGGGGACCTGTCCGAGGGGACGGCGACACTCGGGCACCGGGTGCAGGGAAGCAGTGGGTTCGGGTTGTGGGGGGGACACTGGGGGGGATCCTCGGCTCAGCTTGGTGGGGACGGGGCTGGCAGGGAATAGAGGGATGGGGAGACTCAGAGGGGGGCAGAGCGTGTGGGGATTGAGCTGGGGGGATCAGGGGATGGGGGAACAGGGGGTGGGGGAACAGGGGGTGGGGGGCTGAGCTGGGAAGTCAGGGAAGAATGGGAGATCAAGATAGGGAGGGCTGAGTTGGAGGGGTCAAGAGTTGAGGGGTGAGAGGATGGAGGGGGCGCGGGGCGTTCCTGGCCCTCGTGTGAGTGTGAACAATGGCCGTGAGTCACACCGGGCTCCGGGCCACCGCGGGGGGAGGACACGCCCCCGCCCCATGCCCGAGCCCTCCGAGGTGTGGGGTCCCCACGCCTCATCCCCGCTGGACCCCATACAGCCCCCCATATGTCCCCCTGTGTGCCCCCAGGTCCCGTTCGCCCCAGCGCACCCCAGAGGGTCCCATGGGCTGCCGGGGCCACCCCGTGGGGCAGGAGACGCTGTCCCGAAGCCACGGGCAGTGCGCACAGGGCTCTGCTGCCCGCAGGATCGTGTTCTGCCCCACTGCCCCACGCCAGTGACGCCGTCGGGGACACCTCCACGGCGGGGACACGTCTCCGGTGGACTCCGGGCACGCGTGAGTGTCCCCACAAGCGAGAAGGGAGTCCCCGACGAGGCTCGGAGCTGTGGCAGGTGAGTGCCGGTGCCCCGGTGCCCCGTCCGTCCTTTCCACCCCATTCCTCCCCATCCCATCCCGTCTGTCCCACCTGGGCACCCACCTGGGGGGCTCGGTGACAGCGGCGGAGGCAGCGGTGGCAGGGGGGTCCTCGGGCACGGGGCCGCGCGGGCGGGAGCAGAGGCCGAGGCCGGGGCAGGCGCGGGGGGCTCCGGGCAGGACCCCCGGCAGGTTCCCCATCGCGGCCCCACTGAGCCGGGAGCGGCCGCTTCCCGCTTCCTCCAGCCCGGGGAAGTGGTGACGAGGCCGCGACGCCCCCGCCCCGCGCACAATGGGCACCGCCACCTCCGCCGTCACTGCCACCGCCACGCGGCGTGGGACACACCGGGGACCCCACCGAGGGGCGAACCCCGTCTGAGCCCCGGCCCCCCGGCATGTGACCACGGGGAGGGAGCGATGGCACCCAGAGAGGGGGACACGGCGGGGACGTGGCCTTTGGGGGGACCTGGGGACACACATGACACCCGGATGGGACACAGCACTGGGGGAACATGGCACTGGGGATATATATGGCACTGGGGGGCATGGATGGCACCCAGAGGGGGGACACACGGCACGTGGAGGGGACGCAGCGCTGAAGAGGACATGGCACCAACGGGGGACACGGAACTGGGGAGACATGCAGGGCGCCGGGGGAACATACACATGGCAATGGGGTGGACGTGGCACCCTGGGGACGCAGCGATGGCACCCAGAGGGAGGGCACAACACTCCCGGGGGGCACACAGCACTTGGGGGGCCGCGGTGGTGGCAGGGACCCTCGTCCCGGCCACAGGACACTGTGCCCCCCGCCCAGCTTTGCATCGGGCCATTGGGTGCCTCGGGGGGCTCCCGGGCCGCCCGCAGCCCCCCGGCCGTGGGGCGGATGTCCGGCGGGACGCCCCCATTTCCCGCTGCTTCCACCCAGTTCCGGCCATTGACGCGCTGGGCGCTCCCGGGGACCCCCGGTGAGCACCTCGGGAGGGGCGTGCAGGGGGGAGCGCACCCCGCCACCCTCCCCGGGGCGCACCCTGGAGGTGCGGGGGGTCACCCCAGCTGTGGGCGGGGAGGGTCACCCGCTACTGTGACCCCGGGGTGGGGTGGGGGTCGCGGGGGTCGCGGGGCTGGGGCTCCGGGCCGGGGGTGCTGTTGGGGTGCTGTTGGGGTGCGGGGGGGTGGCGGGGGGTGTCTGGGGGGTGCGGGGTCCCTGGGGTCCCGGCGGGCGAGTCCCTCCGGAGGTTCGAGGTGGGGCTCAGCCCGCAGTTCACGCAGCGACGGGAAACCGCGCCCGGTGCCGGCTCGGCGGTTCCTTCCTGCGGGGGGAGCGCGGGGCGGGCGCAACCGGGAGGCGCGGGGCGGGACCGAGGCATCGCACGGCGGGCAGAGCCGAGGCGGGGACCCCCGGGGGGACACGGAGTGCGGTCCGATCGCCCCGTCTCGGGGGGTCTGGGGTTGCTGCCCCCGTCCCAGGGTGTTCCCCGCCCCCACGCGCCGTGGGGCGGGACAGGCCTGTCCGTCACGACAGAGCCGCCCCCACCCCATTGTCTGCCCTGCCCGGGGGCGGGATTCGGCCACGGGGCAGCCGGGGGCTGATGAGCGTCAGGCCTTGACCCCCCTCAGCTCCCCCGGTCCCACAGCCCCTCCAAACCCCAGCCTCCCCTGTCCCACGGCCTCCTCCAGCCCCACAGACCCCCCGCCCCGCGGGCCTCGCGTCCCCCACAGCCCCCCGGCCGGCCTGAGCTCCGGTTCGTCTGGGCTGGCCGGATCCGGTCCGATCTGATGGATCTGGTCAGTCCAGCCGGTCCATTTGTGTCCGGTCGGTCCATTCGTGTCCAGTTGATGCATTTGTGTCTGTCAGTCCGTTTTTGTCTGGTCGGTCCATGTGGGTCCGGTCGGTCCATGTGGGTCCGGTCCTGCCCGGTGGATCCATCCCGGTCCATCCGCGCCCGTTTGGGTCGGTTCGGCTTCCTTCGTGGCCGTTCAAAGGCGCTCGGAGCCGGTCGGTCCGGTCGGTTTGGTCGGGGCTGCGCGGATCTGGTCGGGCCCGGTTGGCAGAGTCAGTCCGGACACACCAGTTGGTTCAGCCGGTGTGTTCGGGGCCGTCCGGGTCCAGTCGGTCCGGTCGGGCCCGGTGTCTCCGGTCGGTGGCTGCGGTCGCGGCCCCGCGGCGGGACCGGGGCCGGCGCCATTTTCAGCACCTGGGACAGAGACCGGGAGCGGCCGGGGCAGAGGCGGGCTGGGACCGGCACCGGGCTGGGGCGGCGCTGGACCGGCACCGGGACCGGCACCGGGACTGGACTGAGACGGCACTGGACCGGCACCGGGACCGGCACCGGGCTGGGGCGGCGCTGGACCGGCACCGGACCGGCACCGGGACCGGACTGAGACGGCACTGGACCGGCACCGGGACCGGACTGAGACGGCACTGGACCGGCACCGGGCTGGGGCGGCGCTGGACCGACACCGGGACTGGACTGAGACGGCACCGGACCGGCACCGGGACCGGACTGAGACGGCACTGGACCGGTACTGGGACCGGGACCGGACTGGGACGTCACTGGACCAGCACCGGCACCAGGACCGGACTGGGACGGCGCTGGACAGGCACTGGGACTTGTGGCTGGACCGGGCTGTGACCACCAGTGACACCAGGACTGCAAGAGAACTGGGGCTGGGCTGGGTTGAAGTGGGACTGGGATTGGCACGGGGACAGAACCACGGTTAGGACTGGGGTTGGGCTGGGCTGGGACAGCGCTGAGACCCTGACTGGGCTGGGACTGACCTTTGTGACTGGGACCACGACTGGGCCAGATGTGGACTGGGAGTGGATTTGGGTTGCATTGGACTGCTCTGGAAGTGGACTGGGACTGGAATTTGAACTGGCATCAGGACTTGGACTGGAACTGGGATTTGGACTGGATGGAGACTAGTACTGGGACCAGACTGGACTGGGATTGGACTGGAAAGGGGACTGGGATTAGGATTTAGCTGGGACTGTGACTAGATTGGGATTGGGCCTGGGACCACAACTGGAGAGGATAGGGACTAGATGAGGTCTGGGCTGAGACTGGGACAGGAACTAGAACTACGATGGAGATTAGAATTATGACTGGATAGAGATTAGGATTAGACTGGGGTCGGGCCAAGAACAAGGGCTAGTCTGGGACTGCTACTGGGGCTGATACTGGAACTAGACTGGGCAGAAGATTAGGCTGGGCCAGGGTGGCAGGATGGCAGGACTGAGGCTGGGAGGCTCCTATCAGGACCCAGTTGGGGTTGTGCCTGGAAGCTTTGCTGCTGCCCCACACGGCCTCGTGTTCCCGTGTCCCTGTGTCCCACTGTCCCTGCATCTCAGTGCTCTGGTGTGCCAGTGTCTCCATATCCCGATGTGCCAGTGTCTCCATACCCCGATGTGCCAGTGCCATGGCGTCCCACTGTACTTTATTCTGGTGTCTTGGTGTCTCAGTGTCCCCATGTCCCTGTGTCCCAGTGTCCCGGTGTCCTGGTAACCCAGTGTCCCCATGTCCTCATGTCCAGGTGTCCTTATGTCCCGGTGTCCCCACACTCCCAATGTTCCTGTGTGTTCCCGCATCCTGGTGTCCCCATGGCTTCATGTCCCCGTGTCCCCGTGTCCCACCTGTGCCGTTGCGCGGCCTCGCTGCAAAGGGGGGCTGGGAGCGGGGTGTCCCCCCGGGTGTCGGGGCGGGGGCCCAGGGGTGTTGCGGGGATCCGGGGAAGGGGGCGTGGCCCGGCGGCTGGTGGGCGTGTCCGGGGCGTGTCCGGGGCGGGGCGGGGCCAAGGGCCCGCTGGGCGCCCCCGGGCGGGGCGGGGCGGGGGTCCCGGGGCCCCCCCGCGGCCATTGGCTGCGCCCGCGCTGGCCCCGCCCCGGGCCCCGCTGTCAACACGCAGCGCCCGCCGCGCCCGCCGGGCCGGGCCGAGCGCACCGACCCGCCCGAGCCCAGCCGAGCCCGGCCGAGCCCGGCCGAACCGAGCCGAACCCGGCTCAGCCCGCCCCAGCCGGGCCGCGCCCGCCCGAGCCCGGCCGAACGGAGGCGGGCCGAGCCGAGCCCGGCCGAACCCAGTGCAGCCGAGCACAGCCGAACCCAGCACGGCCGAACCGCTCCGAACCCAGCCGAGCCTGCCCTAGATCAACCGAACCGGCCCGGGCCGAGCCGAGCCGACCCGAACCGAGCCGAACCGCAGCGGGCCGAACCCCGCCGAACCGAACCGGCCGAGCGCAGCCGAGCCCAGCTCAGCCCAGCCGTTCCGAACGGAGCCGAACCGTTCCGACCTGTTCCGAGCGGCGCCGAGCGCGCGGGGCGGGGGCTCGCTCCCCCCCGGCCGCTCTGTGACTAAATAAGGCCGATGGCGCGGCGCGCACCGGGCGGGTAGAGCGGGGGGGCTCGGCCCCGCCGCCCCCCTCCGCCTCCCCGCCCCGGCCCCCCCCGGCCCCGCAGCACCGCACCGGGGCGGGCGGGGTCCGGCCCCGGGCGGGGGAGGCCCCCCCCGGTCCCCGGGCCCCCCCCGGAGCGGCGCCGTCCTTGGCTCAAGGGCAGCGGGACCCCCCGCGGCGCGGGGCCCCCCCCGGCCCCCGGCCCCCCCGCCCCGGCCGGCGCTGCCCATGGGCCCGGCACGATGCCGGTGCGGCGGGGGCACGTCGCCCCCCAGAACACCTTCCTGGACACCATCATCCGCAAGTTCGAGGGGCAGAGTGAGTGAGGGGCGCCGGGGGCGCGGGGAGCCGGGGGCGCCGGGAGGAGCAGGGGCGGGACCTCGGGGGCCCGAGGGGGAGCCCTGCGGGGGGAGCGCCCGGGGAGGGCACTGGCGGACACCGGGAGACACCGGGGAGCACCAGGTGTGGAAGGGAGCGAGGGGACTGTGGCCCTGGGGGGGTTGAGGTGATGGGGACAAGCCCAGCTGGGGAGGGGACCGCCTGCCCCAGCCCCCAGCAGCCCCAGCCCCGGGTGAGTTTGGGGTGACAGGGACAAGCCCAGCTGGAGGGACGCTGCTCGCCCTGACGTCCGGGAGTCCCCAGCTCGAGGTGGGGTTGGGGTGATGGAGACGAGCCTGGTTGGTGGGGGATTACTGCCCACCCTGTCCTCCAGCAGCCCCTGGCCGTGGGGGGCCAGAGCAGGGGCTTCCCCACAGTCCCCGAGGTGTGGAGCCCCCCGCACCAGGTCAGGCTGCTGCGGGACTGGGGGTCCCATGTTCCCCCCACCCTGGTGCAGGGACACCTGGCAGAGTAGGGGCTCTGGGGGGCTGAAAAGTCTGAGGGTTCCCAGCACCTCTCTGGGGCCAGGCCCTGAGCATCCCCCAGACTGGAGACAGGGCAGGGATGTGGGGGAATGCTGCCCCATGGGTCAGGCCGGGGGGTGTCACCCTGCTGGGGGACAGGCTGTGGTCGGGGGGTCCCAGGGTCCCCATGGCAGTGGTGTCCCTAAGGGAGCTCCGCAGTTGTGGGGGTCCCTGTGGTGATGAGTCCATGCACTGCTTGGGGTCCCAGAGGCCCTGCAGTTGTGGGGTCCCCGTTGTGGGGTCCCTGTGAGGTGTCTGTAGTGGTTGGGTGCCTGCTGTTGTGAGGTCCCTGTCATGATGAGGTCCCTGTGGTTACGGGGTCCCTGATGGTGATGGTGGGGTCCCCGTGGTGGTGATGCCACCAGCTTAGGGGGTCCCTGGGGAGCGAGTGGGATGACTCATGCGGTGCTTGTCCCTGGGATAGCCAGAGCCATGGATGGATGGATGGATGGATGGATGGATGGATGGATGGATGGAGAGGAGCCCCCCGGTGGGCTGCGGGGCCGGGGGTGCTCTGGCCTGACCCGCCCGTCCCCTGTCCCGCCAGGCCGCAAGTTCATCATCGGGAACGCGCGTGTGGAGAACTGCGCCGTGATCTACTGCAACGAGGGGTTCTGCCGGCTCTGCGGGTACTCGCGGGCCGAGGTGATGCAGCAGCCCAGCACCTGCGACTTCCTGCACGGGCCCCGCACGCAGCGCCGCGCCGCCGCGCAGATCGCCCAGGCCCTGCTGGGTGCCGAGGAGCGCAAGGTGGAGATCTGCTTCTACCGCAAGGATGGTACGGACCCCGCGGGGCGGGCGGGGACAGCAGGGGACAGGGGGACAGCAGGGCGCCACGGAGGATAGCAGCACAGGTGGAGATCTGCTTCTACCGCAAGGGTGGTACTAACCCCCCTGGGAGGACTGGGCTGGGGACAGGGGGACAGCGGGCACAGGGACAGACCTGGCTGGCAGGAGCTGTTGGCACAGGTGGGAAGCCAAGGGACCGTGACATCCCCGGGGGTTCACAGTGCGCTCCAGTGCCACGGTGGCTCCCGGCAGGGTGGCAGCCTGGCTCTGGTGGCTCCAGACGGGCCCTGGCACCCTGCGAGTCCTCAACCCTTCCTGGTGCCGTGGTGGCCGCCGAGAGAGGCCCCAGGGAGCCACATGCTGTGGGTCCAGGGCTGTGGGGTGCGGTGACCCCCTGCAGGGGTGCTGTGTCACCTGGAGCGAGGACGAGGGAGGAGTGCGCTGGGCGTCACAGTGCCGCCATCCCTGTGCGAGGATAACCAGGCAGGTGACATCCCGGGGGTCCCTGTGCCAGGCGGTGGGAGCTGTGCCCCGCGGAGCTGCGCCCCACGGAGCTGCCTCCCCGCATTGGTAGTGCTGGTGCTTCCCCTCCCCGTGGCCTCGTGCCAGTGCCAGGTGTCCCGGCTGTCACCACAGCTGTCCCAGCTCTGGGCACACGGCCCCGGTTCCGGTGCTGGAGTAAACAAAGCTGGTGCCAGCTGCCAGCGTGGCCACAGCTCTGCACAGAGCCACCGCGGCCCCAGGAGCCCTGGGGGTGGGCTGGGGCCAGGGACACCGCTCCTGGCCCTGGGAGCCTTATCCTGCTGCTGTCGTCCTGCCTGACACGCCCCAGTGCCCTTTGGACCGTGCAGTGTGGGGCACAGGAGGACACGGGTGCCCCCCTGGAGCCTGTGTCGAGCCCTCCTTAGGGTGACACTGATCAGCCTGCCGGGGGCCACCGGCTGTGCCACAGGGGGGAAATGGGGCTCCTGCTTGAAATGGGGCTCCTGCTTGGGGCCTTCCTTGGGTTCCCAGAGACCTCGGCACCCCCAGCTGTGCCCCCCGAGCAGCGTGGGGGTCTCACCCCTTACCAGCCCTCGAGTGCTGCCAGCGAGGGGTGACATAGGGGATCCCAGGAGTGCTGAGGGGTCCCAGCCTTTGCCAGCCCTTGGACACTTCTGTGGGGCCCATGGGCAAGTGTGATGAGGGCTCTAGGGGTGCTCTGGGACCCCGCACTGCGACAGGGGCAGTCCATGGGGACCGGCCGTCCCTTGGGATAGGGGCTGGGACCCTTGGCAGTGAGGTAGGCCTGGATCCAGGGTGTCCTGCTCCCACTGATGGGCCCCTTGCTGCGGTGGGGCTGGCCCTGGGGGCTGCAGTGATGCCACCACGGCTGTGTCCTCCCCACACCACTGTGCTGGCGCCACTGGGTGCCTGGCACGGAGGGTCCCTGGGGGCTTCCACTCACTGCACTGGGACCCCCCAGGCACTGTGGGGGAGGGACCTTGCTGCCAGGGGCTCCGGTGTCACCGCCACTCCACGGGTGTCCCCGGGATCGTGTTGTGGTGCCGAGCGCCCCCCGCAGCCCCCACCCCGAGCCCCCGGTGTGTCCCAGGGCCCGGTGCTGTGTCCTGATCCCCGGAGCCGCGGTGGAGCCGCGGTGGAGCCGTGGAGCCGCCGCGTCGCCGCCGCTGCTGCAACCATTTGTCTTTGCGACGTGTTGTTTATGGTGCCGGGGACGCGGGGAGGTCACGGCGCCCGTGGGGCACCTGTGTCCCCGCAGGGACACCTCAGGGACCCCAGACTGGGTGGGGGACAGGGAGGGGCCACAGGCGGCCCCAGTCGCTGCTGTGGCCTTTGGGGTCCCCCCCGTGCGTGGCCCCCGGGGTCGCTGCAGGGCGGGAGCACCAAGGGCCCGGAGGAGCCAGATGGGGGCCTTGTCGCTGGGACACCGCGGGGTGTGGGGGTCCCCCCGTGCCAGAGGGGTGTCCCCAGCCTGGCTGCAAGCCTGGGGGCTCAGGGCTGCGGGTCCCAGGGCAGTGGGTGCGGTGGGGGGGCAGGAGGGTCCCCCCGCTTTGGGGGTCCCGGTGCCGCCGTGGCAGTCACGGGGTGCGGGGGGTGCCGCGTGGGGGATTTGGGGCACAGCTCTGGAGGTGGGAGGTGAACTTAGGCTGAGGGGGGCAAGGGGGGCGGGTCCCTTCCAGTGCAGGGTGCACCCCTGGGTCCGCCCACCGCCCCCACCCCAGGGGTGCCCCTATTTCTTCTGCCGTCGCCTGCAGCCCCGGGGTCCCCCCATGGCCCCCGCGCCGGGACCAGCCCCCACCAGGCAGCTGGACCGCGGGGGCCGGAGCTCTCGGCCCGGGGGCCTCAAGATTCCCGCGGGGGCGGATGAAGCCGGCGGGGACAGCGGCCACGTGTCGCTGGCACTAATCCCCTCGCGGCGGTGGCTCTCCGAGGACCCCGCGGCAGCCTGGGGCCGGCCTGTGCCACACCGCGCTCCCCCCGGCCCGCCGCCCCGCGTGCGCCGGGGAATCCCCCCGCCGCGGGCACGGGAGCGGGGACGGTGCCAGCTGGCACCCGCCGTGCCAGGCTGCCGGGCCCGGCGCCAGCCGGGGGGACACCGCCGGGGGGGGACTCGGTGCTTTGGCGTCACCCACGTGTCCCCCTGACGTCATCGACGTGTGTCCCCCCCTTAGGACGAAGGGTGCCGGGGGGAACGGGATGCCCCCCCATCCCCCGGAGGTTGCCCCGGGCTGCCCTGACCACCCCCAGTTCCCCCCGCCCCAGCTGTGGCACCGGATTAACGCCACAGCTGCTAACGAGTTCTGAGCGGCTTAACCCTGGCCGGCACCCCCAGAGCCCCCCGCGCCCCCCCGGCCCCGCTGCACTGAGCTGCCCACGACGTTTGCGGGGGGAAAGGGGACACCCCCACCCTTCCGTGCCTCGGTTTCCCTGTGTGGTGGGACTGTCTGCTGGAGTCGGCGTTGGGGGGCAGACGGAGGTGACCCCCAGAGTGGGGGGCAGGAGGGGTGGTTCGGCAGGAATGGGGTGCCAGGAGGGGGTCCCTAGCAGGGTTTGGGGGAGGAGGGGGTGGCCAGCAGGGGGTGGGACAGTGTCTCCCAGGATGTTTGGGGGTGCCCTGCCGGGTGGGGGTGCCGTCCCCCCATGTCACTGACCCCACCCCACCCCCCCTCCCCGCAGGCAGCTCCTTCCCGTGCCTGGTGGACGTGGTGCCGGTGAAGAACGAGGATGGCACCGTCATCATGTTCATCCTCAACTTCGAGGCCGTGAGGGAGCCTGAGCCTGGGGAGGCCCCGACCCCCAGCACCAACCACTGGGTCACCCCGGCCCCCTGGGGCCCTGCAGGTATGGGGGGACAGGGACACTGGGTCACACCCTCCTCCTGGGTTCCTGCAGGGAGAATGGGGTCAGTGCCACCGCGCTGGTGTCAGCCCGTGTCCTGCTGACCCCATGTCCCAGGTGTTGCTGCAGGGCACGTGGGGAGGGTGGGCAGCACCATGGGGAGGGGGCTCGGCCCCTGCCCCTGACCCCGGCCCTGACTCCCAGGATGCAGCCGATCCCCGCGGCTGCAGCAGCACCGCGGTGGGCGTTTGGAGCTGGCTCCTGACCCCCAGCCCAGCCCTGAGCCCCGTGCTGTCCCTCCCCAGGACGCAGCCGGTCCCTGCGGCTGAAGCTGCTGGCGCTCACGGGCAGCCGCCAGTCGCTGCCCCCCGAGCCCCCGGAGCCGCCGGACGTGGTGGTCGTGGACCCGGGGGTGATGGACCCGCTGGCCGTGGACCTGGCCCTGCCTGCCAGCGACTCAGGCCCTGAGGACGCCTCATCCTCGCTGGAGCCCGGCGCTGGGGACCGTCCCGAGGACGAGGCGGCGCTGATGGGGGACCCCGAGCCGCCGGTGACGCAGTCCTCCCCGCGGGCCGAGCGCCTGGCGCTGGCCTTTGCCAACCACAGCCTGGCCAGGAGCCGGTCCCGGAAGCGCCGGTCCCGGGAGAGCCTCCGCAGCCTGCGCCGGGCGTCGTCCGTCGATGACATCGAGGCCATGAGGGCGGACGGGGACAAGCGCTGCCACAGCCGCCACGGCAGCGCCAGCGCCGGCCTGCACCGCGGCTCCAGCACCGGTACGGCCGCGCGGGCACGGGGACAGCCCTCGGGGCTGGGGACATCGGGGCGGCCAGAGACCCGGGTGACCCCCATCCCACTGCCCCACAGCAGCTCCTGGGGCCAGCAAGGACCGGGGATCCCCCCAGCCTGTCCCGCAGCCCCCTCAGCCACACTGAGCCCACGGTGTGGAATCACCCTGGCAATCACCTCGGGAATCACCTCGTTGGCCCCAGAGCTCGTTAAGCGCATTTAGATAAGGGACAATTACTATAATGGTGTTAAAGGTAACTGAGAGCAGCTCTGCAGGTCCCCGGGGGCACACGGCTGGGGCCCCCCCGCCCCGGGGCTCCGCATTCCCTTTGCCTGCCGTGGGACCCCAACCCTGGGAGCTGTGGGAATCCCCCCAGGGACCGTGGGACCCCTGCCCCGGGAGCCTGCGGAAGCTGTGGGCCCTGCCCTGGGGGCGCAGGGTCTGTGACCCCGGTGGCAGTCCCCGCCGCCGTGGGACGCTGCGGTGACGGTGGCGGTGTGTCCCCGCAGGCGCGGTGGCCGCGGTGCGCAGCGCGCTGCTCAACTCCACGTCGGACTCGGACCTGGCGCGGTTCCGGGCCATCGGCCGCATCCCCCAGATCACCCTCAACTTCATGGACCTGCAGCCGGGGGGGCTCCTGGCCCCGCCCCCGGCCCCCCGACCCATCATCGCCCCCACCAAACTGCGCGACCGCACCCACAACGTCACCGAGAAGGTCACACAGGTGAGGCCCGGGCGGGGGGACAGGTGACACAGGTGACACAGGTGAGACCCTGGGGACTGTGGAGGGCCCCGGGGTTGGGTGCTGCTGGAGGTGACAGGCGATGCCGGGTGCCCAGGTGGTGGCAGAAGTGGCATGTGGCGCAGAGGTGGCCGGGTTGTACCGAGGCGTCCGGACAATTGCAGTGATGGTGTGGCCAGGCTGTGCCGAGGTGGCCAAGCGGTGCCAAAGTGTCCGAGCAGTGACAAGGTGTCCAGGCCGTGCTGGAGAGAATGTACAGTGCTGGAGGTGGCCGAGTGCTGCCAAAGTGTCCGGGTGAAGCCAGAAGCGTTCAGGTGGTGCCAAAATGACCCGCTGATGCTAGAGGCAGCCGGGCGGTGCCAGGGTGGTGCTGGGGGCCCTGCCCCAAAGTGGCCGGGGGCCGTGACCGCGGTGTTCTGGTGCGGTGGGTGCTGTGGGCGGGGGCAGTCGGGTCCCGGGACAATCCCCGGCGGGCTGCCAGCGAGATGCAGGGGGCAGACAGCCCCCGGTGCCGAGGTTCCCCCTCACCCCGGTGCCGAGGTTCCCCCTCACCCCGGTGCCGAGGTTCCCCCTCACCCCGGTGCCGAGGTTCCCCCTCACCCCGGTGCCGAGGTTCCCCCTCACCCCGGTGCCGAGGTTCCCCCTCACCCCGGTGCCGAGGTTCCCCCTCACCCCGGTGCCGAGGTCCCCCTCACCCCGGTGCCGAGGTCCCCCTCACCCCGGTGCCGAGGTCCCCCTCACCCCGGTGCCGTGCCTGCCGGGTGCCTGGCACTGGCGGCGGCCGCTAATCCGCGGCCCGTTGTGTAACCGCCATCTGCCGCGGGAGCAGGAGGCGCCGCTTAATTACACCCTGACTTCCCTCCGCTAATGATCCGGGGGGGTCGGCGGCCCCGGGCATCCCCGGAGGGCTGTGCGGGATGGGGACCCGCTGTCGGTCCCGCCCCGCGGTGTCCCCGAGCCTCCCGCGCGCCCCGGCCGGGGCTGTCCCCGGGGTCCCCGGCAGCTGGCGGGGGACGGAGCAGCCCCGGCGCATCTGCCCGACGCCCTCGGGCTCCCCCGGCCCCGCACCTGCCCGCACACGTGAGGGAGCCCCGTGGGGAGCGCCGCTCCCACCTGGAGCTCCAGCCCAGCTGCCGGGGCTCCGGCCGCTCCCCGCGCTGGTGCTGGAGCAGCCGCAGGCCCCTCGGTGGGGTGGGGGGACCCTCGGTGGGGTGGGGGGACCCTCGGTGGGGTGGGGGGACCCTCGGTGGGGTGGCACCCCCTCTCTCCGCAGCCCCGACCCCCCCAGCTCCTCACGGGCCCTCTCGATTGCCTCGGCCGTGATTCACTGTGCCGCCAGGGTGACCCTGCGCCCTGTCCTGTCCCCGCCGTTGCCAGGGGGGCCGTGAGGGGACACGGGGGAACACGGCTGCGGTCACCGGGGCGGGCTCTGCCCCCCGGCACTGGCGGGGGAGCCTCGGGGTGCCCTGCCTCTGCGCTCGAGCAGAACCGGGGACGCGGCAGCTGATGGCACGGGGGTGTCCCCGGCTCGGACACGGCGGAGGCTCTCGGGTGGGTGGCACTGGGGGACAGGGTGTCCCTGAAAGCGGCACCGTGATTCACCCGCGGGGCCGGAGCCAAGCGCCCGTGTGTCACCGCGCACTGGGTGACAGTGACAGGGGCCTGGTGTGGCTGGGGTGGCCGTGGCATCCCCACGGCTCGAGGGGCCCTGGGGACTCCTGGTGTGTTCTGGAGGGGATCCCTGGGTGGGGCAGGGTAGGGCTGGGGGGCCCCACACCCGCTCAGGGTGTGTGAGGACCCGGCGGTGCCACCAGCCGGGGCGTGTCGCTGGGGTCACATCACTGCTGTTGGGGGCGGGTTGGGGACACCAGGGACCCCCCATTGCAGGGACGAGTCCTGCCGACCCCGGCCCCGCTGGCACCGGCTGGGTGGGCGCGGCGCTGCCCCCCAGGGCCCTGTCCTTGGGGCTGGGGGTGCCCGGAGGGGCCGGGCGGGCGCAGCCGTGGGGCGCTGCCAGGGCTGGGCAGTGGCCAGGGACACGGGGACACCGGCAGCCGTGAATCAGCCGGGGCTGCCAGGGCCAGCTCACCGCTACCGTCACTGTCCGTGTCCCCGTCACTGTCCCCGTCCCCACCATCACTGTCCTTGTCCCCAGCATCGCCGTCCCCACCCCCGTCATCCTCCCCGTCCCCATCCCGCTGCTGCCGGCGCCGTGCGAGTCACGCCCGGGGGATCCCGCGCGGGGCGTGGGGGCTGCCGCGGGGACGGGGCTGGCCGCGGGGCGGGCGGAGAAGACGCCGCTCCCTCCCGCGGCCCCCCGTGGCCCACCTCGCCCCGGTGTCCCCGCGGGGCCGTTCCCGGGCGCTCCCGGTCCCTCCCCCGGGGAGTGGCGACGGCTGGAGCCGGGGGGGGCCCGGCGGGGGCGAGCGGCGGGGGGGACTCGGGGGGTCCCGCCCCGCTCCATCTGCCGCGCGCAGGGCCGGGGGGCGGCGGGGGGGCGCGGGGACCCCCGGAGCGCGGCCATGGCCCCGGCGCGGCGCGACAGCGGCGACCGCGGCGACCGCCCCGACGGGGAGCGGCGGGACCGGGTCCGGCGGGCAGTGCGAGTGTCCAGCCTGGTGGCACAGGAGGTACGGGCCGGCCGGGGGGGGGCACGGGGACACCGAGCGGGCCCGGGCTCCTCACCGAGACGGAAAAGGGCACCCGCGGTTTGTGCCGCCGCGCTGGGCTCCGAGGCCCGGGGGCGTCCCGACGCCGGCACGGGGGAAACGGGGTGAGGGGGCGGCACCGGGGGCCACCGAGAGGATCTGGGGGCGCTGCGGGGGGTTTCCCGCCGGGGGAACGGGGTCCCGTTGTCCTTTTACCGTGCTCCGCGCCCCGGGGCTGTCCCCGTGCCGCGGTGGAGCGGTGGGCACTGCGGTGGTCGCGGCAGGCGGCTCTGGGGGGCACCGGGGGTTCTGAGGGTTTCCCCGCGGAGGAAACGGGGTCCCGCTGTCGCCCCACAGCCCGAGGGCACGGGGGGCCCGGGGGTGTCCCCGTGCCGGGATGGGGGAGGAGGGGGCGGCACCGGGGGTCGTGGCCGGAGTGTTCGGACGGGCTCGGTGGTCCCGGGATTTTAGCGGGGGGTCTTCCCCCACAGCGGGAAGGGAGAACCGCAATTTATCCTGCCACGCGTGGGTGCGGAGTCCCGGGGGTGTCCCCACGCCGGGATGGGAGACGCTGAGCAGGGGCATGGCGCCGGGGGTCGCAGCAGGCGGCTCTGAAGGGCTGGGGGGACCTGGGGGGGGCCTGGAGTGTCCCCTGCTTGGGGAGGTGGTCCCGTGGCTCACCCCGCCCTCAGTGGGTGTGGGGTACCGGGGCTCCCCCGCGCTGGTAGTTGTGGTGGGTGACTCTGGGGCTCCAGGGGCATCTGGGCCCCCCCCCAGTGCCCCCCGGGGGTTGGGGGTCGTAACCCCTGAGGGGTCCCCTCTGCCCGCCCGGTGCCATGGCCGGGCCCAGCGCTGTGTCCAGCTGTGCCATGGTGGCTTGTGGTGTGGTGAGGGGTAACGGCTCGTGGCTGCTGTGGTCTCTGCTTTGTCCCAGGCGGTCCCCAGGGTGTCCCAGGCGGTCCCCAGGGTGTCCCAGGCGGCCCTCGTAGCCGTTCCCTTGCCGGTGGCCCGTGGCTTTGGGGTGGGTGTGGGTCAGTGGCAGCGTCACCGTGTAGGGGTCGGGGCTGGGGCGGGCGCACCGCCCCCCAGGGACGTCACCCCATCCCACAGGGACGTCACCCTGTCACGGGGCTTGTCCCCCACCCTGCCACGGGTGCCACAGGCAGAGGGTGCCACTGTCGCCGCCCGCCCAGGGTGGCCCCGTGTCCCCCGTGCCCATGTCGGGGGGTCCCGAGGGTGCTGCGACGCCGCAGCTCAGCGCCGTGAGTACCCCCAGTGCCACCCCGGGGGGACAGCAGTGCAGGGAGGGGGACATGGGGGGGTTCCCCGGCAGCGGGGTGTCTGTATGTTTGGGGTGTCTCCCGTGTCGGAGTGTCCCCACGGCGGTCTGGTGTCACCTGGCTGATAGCCAGTGCTGCCCTGGCCGTGACCGCCCTGGGTGACACCTGCGAGGGGACGGGGGTGTCATGGGGGGTCGGTGTCTGTCTGCCTGGAGGTGTCCCCGGGGGTCTCAGGGTCAGTGACAAGGTGGGTGTCAGTGTTCAGTGAGGGCTGGGGGTCTTAGACCCTCTGGGGCGCAGGGTGGGTGCCAGGCCCCACCCAGGAAGGTGTGGGGCACCCAGGAGGAGGAGGACACTGCCAGGGCGAGTGTTGGGTGCCCACGGGGGTGTTGGGGGTCCACGGCTGTCAGGTACCTGCCAGTGCTGGTGCTGGGTACCCGCTGGGGCAGGGTTTGGGGCTCTGTGGCTGTGGGGTACCCTCTGGGGCAGGGTTTGGGGCTCCGGGGCTGTGGGGTACCCGCTGGGGCAGGGTTTGGGGCTGTGGGGTACCCGCTGGGGCAGGGTTTGGGGCTGTGGGGCTGTGGGGTACCCGCTGGGGCAGGGTTTGGGGCTCCGGGGCTGTGGGGTACCCGCTGGGGCAGGGTTTGGGGCTGTGGGGTACCCGCTGGGGCAGGGTTTGGGGCTCCGGGGCTGTGGGGTACCCGCTGGGGCAGGGTTTGGGGCTCTGGGGCTGTGGGGTACCCGCTGGGGCAGGGTTTGGGGCTCCGGGGCTGTGGGGTACCTGCCGAAGCAGGCTGGGGGGTCTCTGCCGGGTGCTGGGGGTCCCGCCGTGGGGGCACGGGCAGGGGAGCAGGGACTGGGCAGTGCCGGAGGGAGTGTGGGTGCACCGGGGGGTGCTGAGGGTGCAGGGGGGTAAATCAGGGTGTTGGGGGTGCAGGGGGGTAAATCGGCCTCTCGGGGAGCTCTCGGGGTGCTCTCGGGGAGCTCTCGGGAGGCTCTCGGGAGGCTCTCGGGGGGCTCTCGGGGGGCTCTCAGGAGCTCTCCGGGGGCTCTCGAGGGGCTCTCGGGGGCTCTCGGGGGCTCTCAGGAGCTCTCCGGGGGCTCTCGAGGGGCTCTCGGGGGCTCGCGGGGGCTCTCAGGAGCTCTCCGGGGGCTCTCGAGGGGCTCTCGAGGGGCTCTCGAGGGGCTCTCAGGAGCTCTCGGGGCTCTCGGGGGCTCTCGGGGGGCTCTCGGGGCTCTTGGGGGGCTCTCGGGGGGCTCTCGGGGGGCTCTCGGGGCTCTCGGGGGGCTCTCTGGGCTCTCGGGGCTCTCGGGGGCTCTCGGGGGGGAGTTCTCGGGGGACTCTCGGGGCTCTCGGGGGCTCTCGGGCCTCCCCCTGTCCCGGTCGGGTATTTGGGGTGCGCCGTGGGCGCAGGTGTCTGGGTCGCGGCAGGTGCGGCGCCGGGTGTCCCGGGGGGCGGGGGGTGTCGGTGTCACCGCAGGTGTCGGGGACGCGTCACCAGGGCGGGACGTGTCGTCGAGTGTTGCCGAACGTGTCACCGGCACCGCCGCCATCTGTGTCACCGTGACTGACGGGTGTGGGGCCGGGGGGCGGGGGGATGGCACCGAGCCCCGGGGACATCGGGGTGTCGCCGCATGTCGGCCCCGTCCCGACATGTGCGCCAGGGCCGGGGGTCCCACCTGTGCGGGGGGGGCAGGGGAGGTGTCCCCACCCCCTCTGCATGGCACCCCCAGCTCTGCTGGCCTGGGGGGCGCAGGGAGGGGCCGGGGATTGTCCCCACGGCTGGGGGTCACGGGGGACGCTGCGTGTCCCCGCTGTGTGTGCGGGGGGCCGGCACGGGGGGGGGGATGCCAGGACAGACCCCCGCCCCTCGCTGGGCCCCCGGGAGCGGCCCGGGCTGCGCTGGGGCTGCTGGCCAGGGGCTGGCCTGAGTGTGGGGGCATTGCCAGGTGTGTCTGTGGGGCCGATGCCTTGGGGCTGTGTTTGGGGGGCTGTGACTAAGGGGGGTCCTGGTCACTCTCCCTTGCCATCCATCCCTCCCCGGGTGCCTGCGGGGTCCCCAGTTAGGGGTCACCTGGTGGGGTGAGCTCAGATGGGGTGTGGGTCCCCCCAGCCCACGGGGGACACACGAGTCGGGGCCGGAGCGGGTGCTGCCGGCTGGGGGGCCCGGGGTCTCTCCCCGCAGACGGCGGGACCCCCTCTGCCCCTGGGGCCACCCGCAGGCCCTGCGCCCCCCGCCCCCTGCGCCGCAGGCCGGCGTTTGTCCCACTTTGCCGTGGCAGCTGCGATAAATTTAGCGGCAGGAGCGGCTGGTGGCTGGAGCCGCCCCCCGGCCCTCCCCTGCTGTCCCCCCGGTGCCCCCCCGTCCCCTCCACCCCCGCTCGCACCGCGGCCGCCGCCACGGCCACGGCCACTGGGGCCGCCGAGACTGCGGGGCTGGGCTCTAGGCTCCGGGGTTGGGCTCCAGGCTCCGGGGTTGGGGTCCAGGCTCTGGAGTTTGGGGCTCAGGATCTGGGGTTTGGGGTTCAGGAGCTGGGTGGGGCTCCAGACTGCGGGGTTGGGGTCCAGGCTCCGGGTTTGGGGTCCAGGCTCCGGGGTTGGGGTCCAGGCGCTGGAGTTTGGGGCTCAGGATGTGGGGTTTGGGGTTCAGGATCTGGGGCTGGGCTCCAGGCTCCGGGTTTGGGCTCCAAGCTCCGGGTTTGGGGTCCAGGCTCTGGGGTTTGGGGTTCAGGATCTGGGGCTGGGCTCCAGGCTCCGGGTTTGGGGTCCAGGCTCCGGGCTGAGGTCCCCTGCCAGGACCTCCCTGGGGACACCCCCAGGCTGCCTGCTGGCACCGGCGGGGGGCTCTGTGCTGTGGTAACTGTCACCCCCCCCCCCGTGTCCCCAGGGCCCCCATGGCCCCGTGTGACCCCGTGACACCCGTCACACCGCCAGGGGAACACGGGCAGGGTGTTGGGGTGCACCCCCTAGGAAGGGGCTGGGAACTGGGACCCCCTGCACACAGGCCAGGTCCCTCCGTCACGCGGGCATGGGGACACGGGTGGCAACGGGAATCCCCCGCGTGGGGGTGGCGGCTGTGACGCAGGAGCTGCTGTGTCTCAGTGCTGTCATCGCGTGTCACCGTGTGTCCCAGCACTGTCACCACGTGTCCCAGCACCATCGCTGTGTGTCCCAGTGCCATCACTGCGTGTCCCTGGCACCGTGTGCCCGTGTCACCGCGTGTCCCAGTGCCATCACCTTGTGCCCCAACAGTGTCACCAAGCACTGCATGTCCCATCACTACATGGCTGTTCCCACTGCCCCGCGAGGCCCCCGGCTCTGGTGGCACCTGGGGACAGCGGTGACGGGGCCTGTGTCCCAGGAGGGGCTGTGGCACTGGGGGACACGTTTTGGCTGCAGTGGCAGGATGGGAACCACATCCCAGCCTGTGGGCACGGGTGGGGGGACATCCCTGGCATGTCCCTGGCGTGTCCCTGGCATGTCCCTGGGTGTCTCTGGGTGTCCCTGGCGTGTCCCTGGGTGTCCCTGGCGTGGGTGCCGACAGGCTGTGTGGCCCTGACCCCCTGCTCAGTGCCATGGCCAGCGCTGTCCCCACACGCACCTGGAGCAGGTGTTGGTGGCGTTGGGGTGCCCTCAGGGCTCCGGGACATGTCCCACCTGGTGCCGTGTCACCCGTGGGCACCCACAGCCCCACTGGTGTCCCCGCTGTGTCCCCGCGTGTCACGGGAGGCCGGGGGGCTCCGGGGGGCCGGGGGGGCCGCCGTGGCCGTGGCCGTGGCAGCGGCAGCGGAGCAGCCTGGGAAAAATTTCCGCCCCAATAATTCCTGTCGGCTCCGGCGGAGCGTGGCTGGCGCGCACCGCGCCGGGGGTCCCCGCCGCCGCCGAGGCTCCCCGCCGCCACCGGGGGTCCCGGGGCACGCCATGGGCACCGGGCCGGGCTGGAGGGGTCCCTGGCACCCAGGGGCCGGCGGGGGCTGACCCCTGCTGCTCGCCCCCGAGGATGCTGCCCGCGCTCCTGCAGCTGCTGCAGGAATTCCCTGGCGCTCCCCCCCGCGCCCCCCCAGCCCGGGCCGCCCCCCGGCGCCTGCCCCATGCTCAGGGTCTCCCTCTGCAGCACCTGCCTGGGGCTCCGCCGCGATGGCACCGGGCGCGGACAGGAGGAGAAGGTACCGGTACCGCCCCTACCTGCGCTGGGGGGCCCGGCCGGGGGCGGGGGGAGCCGCGGGGGCAGCGCTGTGCCCACCCTGACCTGGCGGGGGCTCTGGGGGCCTCACGCCGTGTCCTCGGCCTCTCTTTGGGAGGGTGGGGGGGTTACATAAAGCTCTGGCCCTGCATGACGGGGGTCACCGCGGCCCCGCAGTGGTGCCCTCGGGGTTGGGGGGCGATGGGGCGGGGGGCGATAATCCCCATCCCCTCCCTGTGGTGCGGCAGCAGATGGGGCCCCACGATGGGCATGGGGGGACAAGGGAGCCCCCAGGGGATGCAGGGACCGTGACCCCCATGGGGTAGAAGGGAGGCTCTGACCCCTGTGGGGCACAGGACGGGCGGGCTGTGGGTCACCCCTGTGACCTCTCACCCCTGCCGTGGGGCTGTGCGTGGGGATGGACCCTGTGGGGCAGCCCCAAGGATGACCAGGACCCGGCAAAGATCCCTGAGGTTGAGCCCCCAGGATGTCCGGGTGTTCTGCAAAGGGGCTGGGAAGTGGGGAGGGGTCTGTGCCCCCCAGACAGAAATGCCAGGGCAGCCGTGGCCCTGATGAGGGTGCTGTGGGTGGCCACGGCTGGGGGCACCCAGCTGGGGTACAGGACAGCATGGTGTCTGTGGGTGTTTGGCGTGGGAACTGCCCTGGTGGTGTTTATGGGGCAGGAGGAGGTTGTGGGGCAGCTCTGTGGTGTGGGGGGGCTTTGTCCCCCCTGTGCCCTCCAGCGGTTCCCCTGGAACCCCTGTCACACATGGTGGCGTCCCTGCGCCCTCTCACCACCTGTGCTGGGGTCCCTCTGCACCCCCCAGAGTCACAGAACCCTTGGGTTTGGGAAGGACCTTTAGGACTGTCAGGTCCAGTGTTGACCCGGCGCCCCTGAGCCCCGTCCCCACCTCTCCCCAGGCTGGGGGCTGAGCCCTGCAGCAGCACTGCTCCCCCTGCAGCCCCTCACAGCCTTCCTTACCTGGGCTGGGGTCCCCCTCACCGCAGGGAGTCACAGGACTGTGGAGGTTGTAGAGGGCCCCTAAAGCCGTTGGGTCCAGCACTGAGCCGTGGTGGCTGAGGCCACCAGCCCACGTCCCCAGGCACCGCGCTGGTTGGGGCTGTGGGCTGTTGGGGTGCAGTCTGAGCCCGGTGTGTCCCCGCCCCAGGTGCTGTCCCTGGGCGCCGATGTGCTCCCCGAGTACAAGCTGCAGGCGCCGCGCATCCACCGCTGGACCATCCTGCACTACAGCCCCTTCAAGGCCGTGTGGGACTGGCTCATCCTGCTGCTGGTCATCTACACGGCCATCTTCACCCCCTACTCGGCCGCCTTCCTGCTCAGCGACTCGGAGGAGGCCCAGCGGCACCACTGCGGCTACTCCTGCAGCCCCCTGAACGTGGTGGACCTCATCGTGGACATCATGTTCATCATCGACATCCTCATCAACTTCCGCACCACCTACGTCAACTCCAACGAGGAGGTGGTCAGCCACCCCGCCAAGATTGCCATCCACTACTTCAAGGGCTGGTTCCTCATCGACATGGTGGCCGCCATCCCCTTCGACCTGCTCATCTTCGGCTCTGGCTCCGAGGAGGTGACGCGGGGGACACACGGGGGGTGCTGGTGCCAGCCGGGCTGGCCGGGGCTGCTTTGGGGCTGGGGGTTGTGTTTGGGGGTCCCACCCGTGCCGCCAGTGCCGGGGTGGGTGTTGGGGCGGTGGGTGCTGTTCCCTGGTGGTGGGGTGTCCCGTGGGGAGTGCCTGGGGGTCACACATGCACCGCCAGGCCAGGACACCAGGTCACCTTGGTGACCCCCCCTGCACATCCTTCCCAGACCGCCTTTGCTCTGGGTGGGACGCCTGGGGCTGATCTGGGGAGCGGGGACAGGGGCTCGTGGCACCCTCTGCCCTGCCACGGGTCTGTGTGAGTTCTCTGCCACCGCTGTCCCGGTGACCCCCTTTGCTCCCTGCCCAGACACCTTTCGCCCTGGGGGCACCTGGGGCAGGGGGCGACTCTCAGAACGGAGGTGCCTGGCCTGGGGCAGGGACCCCCCGCCCTCCTGGGCTTCTGCTGACCCTCCCCTTTTTCCCATCCCCCCAGACAATGGTGCTGGTGGGGCTGCAGATGTGGGGAGAGAGGATGGAGCCCCCCACACCCTTCTGTGGGTGCCCAGGGTCTCCCCAGCCCCCGTAACCCTTTCCCTGCCATCCCCCATTTGTCAGATTATCCTCTTTTCTGACCCAGAGATGGGGCAACTGAGAGGCATTTAAAATCTTTTATTCTATTTTTAGTCCCGTGTGAAGGGTGAGATGTTATAATGTGAAGGGTACAGATGTTATAATGTGAAGGGTACAGATGTTATAATTCACCCCATCACAATCAGAAGCCAACATTTTTTTAATTACAATCCATTATAAGCGTTTCTTGGCCTATCAGCTTTTGCCACACAATGCTGCTAGTGCCTTAAAGCCAATCATCTAAAATCACCTTTCGTGGGTCCTACTACAGTGCACTTTCCTAGTTCTGTTTCTCTAAAGTACCCAGTCTTATTTGCAAGGCCATCATTTGAAACTTGTCTCCAGTTCCATTCCTCCCTCGACAACATCCATCCTCTCCCGTGGCATTTTTGAGTCAGCATTTCTCCCCTCAAGGCTTGCAGGCAGCCGCACGCTGTGTGAGCCTCCTGTGAGCCCTCCAGAGCCCCGCACAAGCCCGTTTCCCACCCGCAGACCACGACGCTGATCGGGCTGCTGAAGACGGCGCGGCTGCTGCGGCTGGTGCGCGTGGCGCGGAAGCTGGACCGCTACTCGGAGTACGGCGCGGCCGTGCTCTTCCTGCTCATGTGCACCTTCGCCCTCATCGCCCACTGGCTGGCCTGCATCTGGTACGCCATCGGCAACGTGGAGGGGCAGCGCACGGGCTGGCTGCACGCGCTGGGACAGCAGATCGGCAAGCCCCTCAACGGCAGCTTCGGGCCCTCCATCAAGGACAAGTACGTCACGGCGCTCTACTTCACCTTCAGCAGCCTCACCAGCGTGGGCTTCGGCAACGTCTCCCCCAACACCAACTCCGAGAAGATCTTCTCCATCTGCGTCATGCTCATCGGATGTGAGTGCCCGCGGGGTGTGAGTGGGGGTGTGAGCACCTGAGTGGGGGTGTGAGCTCCTGTGTATGTGTGGAGCACCTGAGTGAGTGTGTGAGCACCTGTGTGGGTGTGTGAGCTCCTGTGTGGGGGTGTGAGCACCTGTGCAGGGGTGAGAGGCTGTGTGAGTGTGTGTGTGCACCTATGTGTGTGTGAGAGCACCTGTGCAGCTGTGAAAGACTGAGTGTGTGTATCCACACGCCTGTGTGTGTGTGTGAGCTCCTGTGTGGGTGTGTGAGCTCCTGTGTGGGTGTGTGAGCACCTCTGTGTGTGTGTGTGTGCTCACCTCTGTGTGTGTGTGTGTGCTCACCTGTGTGTGTGTGTGCTCACCTGTGTGTGTGTGTGAGCACCTGTGTGTGTGTGAGAGCACCTGTGTGGGTGTGTGAGCTCCTGTGTGGGTGTGTGAGCTCCTGTGCAGGGCTGAGAGGCTCTGTGTGTGTGTGTGTGTGCACCTGTGTGTGTGTGAGAGCATCTGTGCAGCTGTGAAAGACTGAGTGTGTGTATCCACACCCCTGTGTGTGTGTGAGTACCTGTGTGTGTGTGTGCTCACCTGTGTGGGTGTGTGAGCTCCTGTGTGGGTGTGTGAGCACCTGTGTGTGTGTGTGCTCACCTGTGTGGGTGTGAGCTCCTGTGTGGGTGTGTGCTCACCTGTGTGGGTGTGTGCTCCTGTGCAGGGCTGAGAGGCTGTGTGTGTATGTGTGTGCACACCTGTGGGCGTGTGCGCACCTGTGCAGCTCTGAAAGACTGTGTGTGTGTATCCACACCCCTGTGTCTGTGTGAGTACCTGTGTGTGTGTGAGCACCTGTGTGTGTGTGTGTGAGCACCTGTGTATGTGTGGAGCACCTGTGTGTGTGTATGTGCTCACCTGTGTGGGTGTGTGCTCACCTGTGTGGGTGTGTGCTCACCTGTGTGGGTGTGTGAGCTCCTGTGTGGGTGTGTGAGCTCCTGTGCAGGGCTGAGAGGCTGTGTGTGTGTGTGTGTGTGTGTGTGTGTGTGTGCTCACCTGTGTGTGTGTCCAGGTGTGTGTGAGAGCCCCGGGAGCCTTGGGGCATGTCCCCCAGCACCAGCTCTGAGACGATTCTCTCCATCTGGATCGTGTTGACAGGATGTGAGTGGCCGGGGTGTGAGAGCCCCTGTGTGTGTGCAGAGCTCTGTGTGTGTATCCACACCTGTGTGTGTGTATCCACACCTGTGTGTGTGTATCCACACCTGTGTGTGTGCAGAGCTGTGTGTGTGTGACACTGTATGAGTCTGTATCCACACCTGTGTGTGTGCAGAGCTCTGTGTGTATCCACACCTGTGTGTGTGCAGAGCTGTGTGTGTGTATCCACACCTGTGTGTGTGCAGAGCTGTGTGTGTGTGTCCACACCCTATGTGTGTGCAGAGCTGTGTGTGTGTGTGTGTATCCACACCTGTGTGTGTGCAGAGCTGTGTGTGTGTATCCACACCTGTGTGTGTGCAGAGCTGTGTGTGTGTATCCACACCTGTGTGTGTGCAGAGCTGTGTGTGTGTGTCCACACCCTGTGTGTGTGCAGAGCTGTGTGTGTGTGTCCACACCCTGTGTGTGTGCAGAGCTGTGTGTGTGTATCCACACCTGTGTGTGTGTGTCCACACCTGTGTGTGTGCAGAGCTGTGTGTGTGTGTATCCACACCTGTGTGTGTGCAGAGCTGTGTGTGTGACACTGTATGAGTGTGTATCCACACCTGTGTGTGTGTGCAGAGCTGTGTGTGTGTATCCACACCTGTGCGTGTGCAGAGCTGTGTGTGTGTGTGTATCCACACCCTGTGTGTGTGCAGAGCTGTGTGTGTGTGTGTGTATCCACACCCTGTGTGTGTGCAGAGCTGTGTGTGTGTGTGTATCCACACCTGTGTGTGTGCAGAGCTGTGTGTGTGTGTGTATCCACACCTGTGTGTGTGCAGAGCTGTGTGTGTGTGTATCCACACCTGTGTGTGTGCAGAGCTGTGTGTGTGTGTGTATCCACACCTGTGTGTGTGCAGAGCTGTGTGTGTGTATCCACACCTGTGTGTGTGTATCCACACCCTGTGTGTGTGCAGAGCTGTGTGTGTGTCCACACCTGTGTGTGTGCAGAGCTGTGTGTGTGTCCACACCTGTGTGTGTGCAGAGCTGTGTGTGTGTATCCACACCTGTGTGTGTGCAGAGCTGTGTGTGTGTGTATCCACACCTGTGTGTGTGCAGAGCTGTGTGTGTGTCCACACCTGTGTGTGTGCAGAGCTGTGTGTGTGTGTATCCACACCTGTGTGTGTGCAGAGCTGTGTGTGTGTCCACACCTGTGTGTGTGCAGAGCTGTGTGTGTGTATCCACACCTGTGTGTGTGCAGAGCTGTGTGTGTGTGTATCCACACCTGTGTGTGTGCAGAGCTGTGTGTGTGTATCCACACCCTGTGTGTGTGCAGAGCTGTGTGTGTGTATCCACACCTGTGTGTGTGCAGAGCTGTGTGTGTGTGTATCCACACCTGTGTGTGTGCAGAGCTGTGTGTGTGTGTGTATCCACACCTGTGTGTGTGCAGAGCTGTGTGTGTGTATCCACAGCCTGTGTGTGTGCAGAGCTGTGTGTGTGTGTGTGCAGAGCTGTGTGTGTATCCACACCTGTGTGTGTGCAGAGCTGTGTGTGTGTGTGTATCCACACCTGTGTGTGTGACACTGTATGAGTGTGTATCCACACCTGTGTGTGTGCAGAGCTGTGTGTGTATCCACACCTGTGTGTGTGCAGAGCTGTGTGTGTATCCACACCTGTGTGTGTGCAGAGCTGTGTGTGTGTATCCACACCTGTGTGTGTGCAGAGCTGTGTGTGTGTGTCCACACCCTGTGTGTGTGCAGAGCTGTGTGTGTGTATGTGTGTGTATCCACACCCTGTGTGTGTGCAGAGCTGTGTGTGTGTGTGTATCCACACCTGTGTGTGTGCAGAGCTGTGTGTGTGTGTATCCACACCTGTGTGTGTGCAGAGCTGTGTGTGTGTGTGTGTATCCACACCTGTGTGTGTGCAGAGCTGTGTGTGTGTGTATCCACACCTGTGTGTGTGCAGAGCTCTGTGTGTGTGTGTGTGTATCCACACCTGTGTGTGTGCAGAGCTGTGTGTGTGTCCCCACACGTGTGTGTGACACCTGGATCTGTACCCACACAGGGAGGGGGGATGTAGGAGCACCCCCAGGCTCAGTTTTGGGGCCAGCCCTGTTTGTCACCTTCACTGATGCTCCAGGGGTCTGGGGCACCCTGTGGCCTGTCCTCAGGTGACACGGGTGGTGGGATGTGGCTCTGCTGGGGGACAGGAGACTGCAGAGACATGTGGCTCCATGGGCTGGGGACACCTGTGGGTCACCCAGCCCCATGGAGCACCCCAGGCTGGGCACAGGGGCTGGAAAGGCTCCGGGGGTGCTGGTGCCAGCCCCAGTGTGGGCACAGCCCAGGGCAGGGATTGTCCCCCTGTGCTGGCCCTGCTGAGGCACCCCCTGGAATCCTGGGGACAGCTCCGGGCCCCTCCCAACAGGAGAGACCCTGAGGGGCTGGAGCAGGTCCAGGAATGGAGCTGGGAAGGGGCTGGAGCCCCAGGAGGGGCTGAGGGAGCTGGGAAGGGGCTGAGCCTGGAGAAAAGGAGCCCAGGGGGGACCTGGTGGCTCTGACAGGAGGGGACAGCCGGGGGGGTCGGGCTCTGCTCCCAGGGAACAGGGACAGGAGGAGAGGGAACGGCCTCAGGCTGGCCCAGGGGAGGTTTAGTTGGATATTGGGAAAATTCCTCCCCCCAAAGGGCTCTGCAGCCCTGGCACGGCTGCCCAGGGCTGGGGTGCAGGGATTTAAATCTCTGTGGATGTGGCACTTGGGGACATGGTCAGTGGTGGCCTCGGCAGTTCTTGGGGACAAGTGGCCTTAGGCATCTGAGAATTCCCCTGATGACAGGGAATCGCCTGACATGACAATGACACCCTGATGATGAGGACCTCCATGACAATGATCCCCTCACAGTTGTGGGGATCTGGTGGCGGTGGGAACTCGTGTGGTGTGGGGACCGCTGTGACAATGGGCACTGCAGTGATGATGGGCACCCTCCCGTGGCGGTGGGAGCTCCTGTGCCGATGGGAACCCCCGTGACAAAGGACAGCCCCCTGTGATGGTGGGGACCCCCAGTGACACTGGGCACCCTCTGTGATGGTGGGGACCCCACACTACAGCCCTGGCAGCAGTGGGGGGGTTCCGGGGGTTTGGGGGGGGTTGGGGGTGCACGGCAGCAGCTTTGGGAACGCCTCGGCCACCACCCGGTGCTGGTACTTGGGCACCTGGGGACACGGGGACGCTGCAGCCCCGGCGCGGGGGGCGGCAGCGGGGGTTTGGGGGCGCAGAGCCCCCCTGACCCCGCGCCCCCAGCGCTGATGTACGCCAGCATCTTCGGGAACGTGTCGGCCATCATCCAGCGGCTGTACTCCGGCACGGCGCGGTACCACACGCAGATGCTGCGGGTGCGCGAGTTCATCCGCTTCCACCAGATCCCCAACCCGCTGCGCCAGCGCCTCGAGGAGTACTTCCAGCACGCCTGGTCCTACACCAACGGCATCGACATGAACGCGGTGAGACCCCCCGGCGCCCCAAAACCTCCCTGGGGCCCCCCCGGCCCTCGGCGCCCCCTCCTCAGGGAGCGTTCGCCGCACGCTCCATTCTGCACCAGCGGCGAGACCCCCAAAACCTGCCCCGAACCCTGACCCCTGTGAACCCCCCCAGGTGCTGAAGGGGTTCCCCGAGTGCCTGCAGGCCGACATCTGCCTGCACCTGAACCGCAGCCTGCTGCAGAACTGCGCCCCGTTCCGCGGGGCCACCAAGGGCTGCCTGCGGGCGCTGGCCATGAAGTTCAAGACCACACACGCGCCCCCCGGGGACACGCTGGTGCACGCCGGGGACGTGCTCACCGCGCTCTACTTCATCTCCCGCGGCTCCATCGAGATCCTGCGCGGCGACGTCGTCGTCGCCATCCTGGGTGAGCCCCCAGAGGCGGCCCGGGGGTCCCCAGTGCCCCCCGGGGCAGCCGCTGCCTTCGGGGCTCCTGTGGTGTCCTGGGGTCACGCGGGTCCGAGTGCCCCCAGGGTGACACCCCATCTCCTGGAGTCCCTCCGGTGCTCCTCGGGTGACACCCCACCTCTTGGGGAACCCCCGGGGCCCCCCAGTCCTGTGCACGACCTGAGTGTCCCCGCGGTGACACCCTGGCTCCCAGGGGCGCCAAGTGACTCCTGCACCTCCCGCAGCCCCCCCCCAGCTTTGGGGTCACCTTGATGCCGCCGGGGGTCCCCCAGCCCTGGTCACAGCCCTGATGTGACCCCTCCCGGGTATCCCCCCCAGTCCCCCGGGTCAGGAGGAGCCCTGTGGCTCCTGCAGGGGTGGCCGGGCAGTGCGGGGACCCCCGGCACCCCCAGTGACCCCCCGGCCCCGCCAGGTAAGAACGACACGTTCGGGGAGCCGCTGCACCTGCACGCCCGGCCCGGGAAGTCGCGGGCGGACGTTCGGGCGCTCACCTACTGCGACCTGCACAAGATCCTGCGGGAGGACCTGCTCGAGGTGCTCGACATGTACCCCGAGTTCTCCGACCGCTTCTGGGGCACCCTGGAGATCACCTTCAACCTGCGCGACGTGAGGGGGGCCCGGGGGGGAATGGGGCTGCGGAGGGGGAGGTCTGAGCGGGCTGGGAGGGGCGAGGGAACGGGGACGTCCTGAAAATTGCTGGTCCTGAGCAAATGAGGGGGTTCCGAGCAAGCTGGGGGAGAGGGGGGGTCCTGACCAGTTTGGAGGGTCCTGAGCCAACTGGGAGTCTTGAGGGAATTGCGGGAGTTCGGAGCAGGCCGAGGGGGCTCAAGCAGTCTTGGGGGATTCTGAGCAAGCCGGGAGGGCCCTGAGAGAGGCCGAAAGGGCGGGGTCCGGAGCAGGCTGCGGGATTCTGTGCCATTTGGGGTGGGAGGTCCTGAGCAAGGGAAGGGGCGCTGAGCGAACTGCGGGGTGCTGAGAGACCTGGGGGGTCCTGAACCAGCTGGAGGGGTCCCGCAGCCCCCCAACCGTGCCCCCGTGTCCCCGCAGACCAACATGATCCCCGGCTCCCCGGGCAGTGACGAGCTGGACGGAGGCTTCTCCCGGCTCCGGCGCCGCAAGCTCTCCTTCCGCCGGCGCCCCGAGAAAGGTGGGGCTCGGGGGGGCCGGGACCCCCGGGGGGACCCCAGGGTCTCGGTGGCCCGGCCCTGACCCGGTCTGTCCCCTGCAGATGCCCCCAGTCCCGGGGAGTCCCGGGCGCTGCGCGGGGACGGCGGGGGAGGCCAAGCCCCCGGAGCCCCCCGAGGCCCGGCCGAGTGGGACCCCCCCAGCCCCTCCAGCTGCGGCTCCAGTGACGAGGAGGAGCCCCCCGCGCCGCCTCCGGGGGCCACCGCGCTGTCCCCGTTCCGCAGCGTCCCCCCGGCTGCCCCCGAGCCCGAGGAGCGGGAGGGCAGCGACATGTGCAACCCGCTCTCAGGTGCGCCGGGGGGCTCCGGGCGGGGGACCCCTTCCTTCCCTCATCGCTCGTGGCTCAGAGGACACCCCAAACCCTTGTCACTGCTGTCCCCAGCCCCCACCCCTGTCCGGCACCTGCCGCTGCGCCCCTGTGCCCCCCCAGCTGGGCTTAGGGAGGCCCCTCGTTCCTTCCCTCCCCACTCAGGGTCCTGCAGACCCCCCAAAACTGCAGCACAGCCTCGCTCCCCAGCCCCGGGACCCTCATCTCACACTGCCCCTGCACCCCTGGGGATGGGGTGGAGGCTCCCCACTCCTGCTCTCCTCACCCAGGGTTCTACAGCCCTCCCCAAACCTTGAACCCCTCATGGTCAGCCCTCCCCCAGAAACTGCCCCTGCACCCCCTCAGATGGGGATGGGGGGCGGTCCCAATCTTCCCCTCCCTATTTAAGGCTATAGAGCCCCCCCCCAAAGCCCCAACCCCCCCCTCCCCACCCCTCCCCCAGTCCCCTGAATCCCCCCCAACCTCCCCTCTCACTTCATCAGCCCCCAAACCCATTCGCCTCTCTCCTTTTCCAGGCGCCTTCTCGGGGGTCTCCAACATCTTCAGTTTTTGGGGTGACACTCGAGGCCGCCAGTACCAGGAGCTCCCCCGTTGTTCCCACGGGCCCCCCCCAAATCCCCCCCCGACCCTGACCCGCCGCCAGCGCTCCGACCTGGAATCCCGCTTGGATCTGCTCCAGAAACAGCTCAACAGGTGAATCTGGGGGGCTCAGGTGGGACCCGAGGGGGGCTCAGGCCACTGGGACCCCATGGGAGCCCCCCCATTGCCAAGGGGTCTGGAGAACCCTGAGCAGGAACAGAAGGAGGGCGAGATTCCCCCCCCAGGCTGAGCCCCCCGTCCCGCCTGAGGGGGCAGGGCCTGGGGGTCCTGGGGGCTCGGGGAGGGCTGGGGCTGGGAGGGGTTTGGGGGGTCTGCGGAGCCTTGGCTGGGGAGGAGAATGTGGGACCCCTCACCCCAGCCTCAATCCTCCCCATCGCCGCTGAGGTGGGTGCAGGGGCGGCTGCTGGGGGTCCCGGGGGGCCGCTGGAGGGGTGGGAATGGGGGTCCCACGCCTCATGCCGTCCTGGCCACGCTCCCGCCCCGCCGTTGCAGGCTGGAATCCCGGCTGAGCACGGACATCTCCTCCATCGTGCACCTGCTGCAGCGCCAGGTGCTGGTGCCCCCCGCCTACAGCGCCGTGACCTCCCCGCACCAGCCGCCCCCGGGGCCGCTGCCCCCCACGCTGCCCATCACCCCCATCCGGCCGCTCGCTCAGGTGAGGGACCCGCGGGGGCCCTGCTCTGGGGCTGTCCCCCTGTCTCTGCGGGCCGGGGGTCCCCCCTGAGCCCCCCAGACTCGGGCTCCCCCCCTCCCGTGCCCGTCGCCGTGTCCCCCAGCCGCTCTGTGCGCGGGGGTCACCCACCGGGGGTGCCGGTAGTGGGGGGGGGGGGGGGCACCCCGACCCCCGGTGCTGGGTGGCGGTGCCCCCCCCCCCACACCGACCCCCCCCCGTTCCGCAGGTGCCGCGCCCCCCGCGCGCCCCGGACCCCCCGGACGTGGTGCTGCTGCTGGAGCCGCCCCCGCCGCGGCGCCGCTCCCTGCCCGGGGCGCTGCCCGCCCCCGCGGGGACCCCCCCGGGCACCCCCCCGCTCCAGAGACACTGCTCCGACCCCGGCAGCTAATGCGAGCGCCGGGGCGCGGCGGGACCCCCGGAGCCCCGGGACCCCCGACCCCGGAACGCGGGAGCCCAGGACGTGGGACCCCTGGAGTCCTGAGAGCCCGGGACACGGGACCCCCAAAGCCCAGGACGTGGGACCCCTGAGCCCGGAGTGTGGGAGCCCCGGACCCCGGCACGTGGGGCCCCTCGCCCGGCAGCCCTGGACGCCACCACCCGGGACCCCCGGAGTCACGGGATCCCTGGCTCTGGGCCGTGGGACCCCTGCAAGTCCCGGAGCCCCCGGATCCCCAACCCCGGAACGTGGGACCCCCGGAGCCGCAGGACCCCTGGGACCCCCGGAGCCGCAGGACCCTGTCCCCAGCATGTGGGACCCCCGAAGGCCAGGACGTGGGACACCCAGGGCCCTGGGACCCCTGACCCCGGCAGGTGGGGACACAGAACCCCCGGGCCCTGGGACCCCCAGAGCCCCCCCGGGCCCTGCCTGCCGGGGGCTGCGGCCGCTGCCCCCACGGACACTGCCCCCGGTGCCGGCGGCCCGTGGCGGAACTCGGGGACCCCCCCGCTGTCCCGCCTCATCCCGGGCCCCCTGCCCTGGACTGCCAGACTGTGCTGCTCTTCCTCCTCCTCCTCCTCCTCCTCCTCCCGGAGCCCCGGGGCGGCGGGGGGGTGCACAGGTGTGTGTGTGTGCACAGGTGTGCACGAGTGTGTCCCCGGGTCCTGTCCCCAGGACGTCACGTGTGTGTCGGGGGGGGTCCCGCTGCGCTGGGACACAGGTGTCGCCCCCATCCGTGTGTGTGTGTGTGTGTCCCCGCCGTGTCCCCGCCGTGTCCCCCCGCCAGGACCCCCCACGCGGTGGGGCCCGGTGGGTCCGTGTGTGCCCCGCGTGTTCCCAGCGCGTCCCGGCTGAGGGAGGGGTCGGGAAGCTCCGTGTGCCCTTCCCGTCCGGCCGGGCCGCGTGTCCCCCCGAGCCCCCGGCCGCTCCCCCCGCACAGCCGGGTGTCACTCGCCCGTGTCACCCCACGCACAGGGAGGGGGACGCAGGGCTCGGGGGGCTGCCGCTGCCCGGCCGCCCCGTAGCGTGTGCTGTGTTTGTCCCATGTCACCCCTGCATGTCACCCCCGCGTAGGTGCCCCCAATAAACCAGACAGAGACCCCCGGCTCCGTGTGTCACCACCTGGGAGGTGGCGGGGAGGGGAAACGACCTGGGATGTCACCGTGATGAAACATTGTGCCAGCCGGGGACTGGTTGGGACATCCTGGTGGCCACAGCACTGGCAGAGACGGGGACAGAGGAGGTGACGTCACCTTTACTGAGCCCAGCACGTGGCATCGTGTGACACGTGCCACACCGTGGTGTCCCTGTGACACTGGGGTCCCATGTGGTGGTGGGAGGGTTGGCATCGCCTTTACTGAGCCTGGCAGGTGGCGCGTGGTACCGTGTGGCACAGCGTGACACAACCCACACCGCGGTGTCCCGGTGTCACTGGGGGCTGGGGTCACAGGAGGTGACACCGCCTTCACTGGGCCTGGCGCTCGGCGGCGGGTGACACGCTGTGACGTGTCCCACGCCCCGGTGGCACCAGCGTCCCCGTGGTGCCGGGAGGTGACGCTGGCCGTAGCGGCCGTGTCCCGCAGCGCAGGGCCCGTCCCGGGCGGTGTCCCCGGTCACACCTGGCGGTAGGTGCCGTTGTAGCTGAAGGGCTCGGGCTGCGCGCAGGGCCCGGCGCTGGCGGCCGCCCAGCGCTGGATCTCCAGGCGGGAGCACACGGGCGGGTCCAGGGGCCGCACGATTACCGCGGCCCGCGACGCCACCGACGGGTCCTCGCTGAAGAAGTTGAAGGGGCGCAGGAAGAAGCCGACGGCGTTGCCGGGGGTGGCCGTGTTGGGGATGTCCTCGGCGTGGGGCACGTGCAGGAAACCCACGGTCACCCAGGCCACCAGGTCCTGCGGGGACACGCCACGGGCTCAGCGGCACCACGGAGCAGCCCCGCAGGAGACGGAGACACCGTGAGAGACGGGGAACCCTGGGGAAGCTGGGGCGACCCGCTGGAGCTGGGGAACCCCCAGAAATGAGCCCCCTCTGGGGATGGAACCCCCTCCAGGCCCCTCAGCAGCCCCCAGCCCAGTGTGACCCCCCGTGTCCCTGGTGTCACCTGGTCCTCGATGGTCTCGTTGTCGCGGATGAAGCTCTCAAAGGTGACCGGGGGGTCCCAGGGGTCATTCTGGGTGTAGATGCTGCTGCTGCTTGGCTCGTTCTCGTGCCGCCGTGTCACGGCCAGGTGGTACCTGGGACAGTCAGGGGTGGGGTCAGCCTGTCCCCGTCCCACCCCTCCCCTGGTCCCCCAGCTGTGCCACCCACAGCCCAGTCGTGTCAGGGGGACACAGGGCTGGGGAGGGGGGGCACGGGGGTCCCCAGCTTTGTGTGCTCCTCAGCTCCTGAGGGGTTCCCCAAGTCCAGGGGGACTCCCCAGGTCCCCTGCGGGACCCCCCAGCTCCCGAAGGTTTTCTCAACCCTGGAGAGTCCCCAGATCTTGAGGGGGTCCCCATTCCCAGGGCTTCCTCTTCTCCCAAGATGTTTCGCAGCTCCTGGAGACTCTTCAGCTCCCGGGGGTTTCCCCAGCTCCGCCAGCCCCCTCAGCTCCGTGTGTCCCAAATTCCCGAGGGCTCTCCCCAGCTCCAAGGGAGTTCCCAGTTCCGGACATTCCCCGGGTCCCAAGGACCGGCTCCAGGGCAGGGTGGGGAGGTGCCAGCAGGGAGGTGTCACCGGGGGAAGGACACCGTGTCCCCACGGGTGACACATCTGGTGACGCCGCAGTCCCCGCGCAGCCCCGTCCCCACGCCGCGGGGCCCCTGGTGGCCCACCTGGCCCAGGTGACGCCGCGCTCCTCTCGCCAGCCGCGGGGCAGCACGGGCCCGGCGTGGGAGCTGAGCTGCAGGCGGAAGGTGCGGCGGTGTCCCCAGCGGTTCCGGCGGCGCGGGTTGGAGAAGAGCAGGTAGCGCGGGGCGGGCCGGCCCAGCGGCAGCGCCGCCTCCCGCTCCCGCCGCCGCGGCTGCCGGTACAGCCAGGGCTGCACCACGCGCGCCCCCGCGCTCCAGGGGTTGGAGATGTTCTCGAAGCGGATGTCCATCGTCTCGAAGCTGTTCCCGGAGCCTGCGGGGACGGCGGGGTCAGTGGAGGGGACACGGTGGCACAGCCCCCCGCCCCGGTGTGGGACACCGCGGAGTGGGTGGGACACCGCAGGGATGTCACCGTGGATGTGGACTGGGACCTCGTGGAGATGCCAACATGGAGGGCTGCGATGTCACCACCATGGAAGGCTGTGACCCCACAATCAAGGCATCACTGAGCGCTGGGATCCACCAGTTTGATACACCAGCGGGGAGAGGAGCGCCTTTGAGGAGGGCTGGGACACCTCGGAGATGCCACCATGGAGGTGGCCTGGGAAATATCACCCCGGGGGCCTGGGATTCCACAGAGATGCCACCAAGGGGGGCTGGGACCCTGCAGAGATGCCATCGAGGGCTGGAGCCCCAGATGCCACCAGGGCAGGGAGATCCCACCACCACGGAGGGACGTGACCCCGCAGAGATGCCACCACAGAGGGAGACCATCCTCTGAGGGTGATGCCCGGGTGATGCCACCCTTCCAGAAACGAGGCACCTCAGCCTCTGGAACCCCCCCCACCGTGGGTCCAGCCTCTCTCCCAGCACCCTCCCCACGGCCAGGGGCTGTCGGGAGCCGTCGGGGCCCTTCACCTGCGACGTCGAGGTCCACCTTGTAGTGCACCAGGTGTGTGTGGATGTTGCCCAGCAGGTGGCTGTGCACGCGGCTGCCGTAGCGCCGGCCCTCCGGCGTGTAGAAGGTGGCGTGGATGTAGCCGGTGGCGTGGACCTTGGTCTCCAGGACGCCGTTGGGGTAGAGCAGGAAGTCCCAGATGTAGTCGTAGTTGTAGACGGTGGAGGTGGTCCTGAGCACCAGCGCCCGCCCCTCCAGCCCCGCGTAGAAGTGGAAGCCGCCCTGGAAGTCGCTGTCGAAGTGGCGGCGCAGGGGGACGCCCGTGGGCAGCTCGAAGACGCAGAGGGCGCGGCGGAAGCGCACGGGGCCGTCGGCGTCCAGGAGGTGGTGGGCGTCCAGGAAGGCGGCGGTGTCGGGGCAGTCCACGCCGGGCGCCAGCTCGTAGCTGGAGGCGCCCATGGCCCAGCCGGCGTCCATGTACTTGGTCTGCATGGCGGCGGGCGAGTGGCCGCCGTAGAAGGCGATGGCCTCCTGCACGCTCAGCTCCCAGGCCACGCGCTCGCCGCCGAAGCGCACGTCGAAGAGCTGCAGGCCGGCCGAGGAGCGCAGGCGGAAGGCCAGGCTCCAGCCGCCGTACTCCAGGCGGTTCCCCCGCAGGCGGTAGCGCCGGCCCTGCGGCTCGCACAGCCTGGCCCCGGGCGCCTCCGAGGGGCTCCCGAAGCGGCCGCGGGGCTCGTAGCTGGAGAAGAGGCCGCGGGCGGGGGGCTCGGGCAGCACCACCAGGGGCAGGTCCCCGCGGGCGTGGCTCTGGGCCAGCTCCCGCACGCTGCCGAAGTGGCGCCCGTTGTACCAGAGGCGCCGCACGGCCCAGCGCCGCGGGTCGGGGTCGCGGTGGTCCAGCAGCACCTCCAGCCCCACGGGGTGCAGGAAGAAGCCCTCCACGAAGCGCTGGATCACCAGCCAGGTGCGGCGCTCGCCGGGGCCCAGCCCGCGCGGGGCGATGTCGGAGAAGGTGAGGCAGCGCTCGGAGCAGTTCTGGAAGCCGAAGCCGGTGGCGTGGCGCAGCAGCGGCTCCAGCGGGGCCAGGGCGGCCACCAGCGCCTGGTGCAGCAGCTCGTACTCCAGCCTGGTCATGGGCCTGGCCCAGAAGGGCACGGCGCGGCCGCCCTTGAAGGGCAGCGGGCGGTAGGAGGTGGGGCGCGGCAGCGGTCCCACGGCCACCTCGGTGATGTTGGGCTCCTCCTGCGCCCCGAAGAAGAGCACGGCCCGAGCCTCCCGCGGCGGCCGGGCCCCGCCGTGCTCCAGGAACCGCAGCGCCTGCCGCTTCTGCGGGGGCAGCAGCTCCACCAGGAAGAGCGAGTTCTTGGCCAGGGGCCCCCCCTGGCTCGGGGACAGCCCCAGCTCCGGCCGCTCCATCAGGAAGGTCCGCACGGCCCGCAGCTCGGCCGGGGACAGGTCGGCGAAGATGGACGCGCGCTCCGCGGGGTCAGCCGAGGGGCCGGAGGAGGCCGCGGTGAGCAGCAGGGCCAGCGCCCAGGGGAGCCCCGGCAGCCACATCCTGGGGGACGCGGGGACGAGGGGTCAGCGCCGGGCCGGGAACGGGCCACAGCTGAGCAGCCCCCGCTCCGGCCGCGCCACCATCCCAGCCAAACTGGGGCGACCGCGGGGTGACCCCCAGGAAAACCAGGGGAATCCCCCAAAAAACCTGGTATCACCATGGGGAGGACCAGAGGATCCAGAAAAACCAGGCGGACCATGAGGTGACCAGTGAAAGCAGAGAGGCCAAGGATGGCCCCAGGGAAACTGGGGACACCATGGGGTGACCTCCAAAAACCTCCCCCCCAGCCCAGAGCCCCTAAGCACCCCCAAAACCCTCTCCCGGGGCAGCTGTTGAACGCCAGCCCAGCGCTGAACCCCCTGGGTGGGCCTGGGGAGACCCCCAAAGTCGGGTCCCCGTAGTCGCCCCCCCCCCGACCGCAGGGAGCCCCCGAAGGCCCCACTCACCTGCCCTGGCTGTGCCGCCCCATCCGAGCAGCGCTGCCGGCCCGGGGCACTGACTGACCCCCCTGCGGCCCCCCCGCCGGGGCACTGACCCCCCCTGCCCGCCCCCAGGGCCACTGCCCCCTGCCCGCCCCCTGCCCGCCCCTCCCGGCCGGCCCAGGGTCAAGGCCACCGGCAGGAGCCGTGTCCCCGCTGTCCCCGCTGTCCCCGCTGTCCCCGCCGCTGTCCCCGCCGGGCTGCGCCCCCCGCACCCCCAAATCCGCACCTTGGCTGTCTCCGCCGCATGGCGCCCACGCGGGGGAGGGACCCCCGGCACCGACCCCTGGTACCGACCCCGGGACTGACCCCGGGACCCACCCCCGGGACCGACCCCCGGACCGACCCCCGGGCCGACCCCCGGGACTGACCCCGGACCGACCCCTGGGACCGACCCCCAAACCGACCCCCGGACCGACCTCCAGACCGACCCCGGACCGACCCCGGACTGACCCCGGACCGACCCCCGGGATCGCCCCCGGAGCGCCCCCGTCCCCGCGGGTTAATGATCACCGTGGGGACACGGAGGCTCCGGGGCCGCCCGGTCGTTGTCCCCCCCCGCTCTGGGGGGGCTCCGAGCGCTCAGATTCCGGGGATGAGGCGAGCCGGGAAATTCCCACGGGAGACGGCCGGGGCTGCGGGGGTGGGGTGGGGCCTCCCCCCAAAAATCCGCCCGCAGAGGGTCTGTGGCCCCCCATCCCCACGGCCCCGTCCCGTTCCCATGGCTCCGCGGCCCGGCGCTCCCGCTGCCGAGGAAACGGGGCGCCGAGCCCAAAGCCGCAGGGAAAAGGGGCTCCGAGCCCCCATCCCCGGGGCGCATCCCGTTCCCACGGCAACGCGCCCCCGGCCCCGCCCCCGGCATTAGCCACGCCCTCGGCTAGGCCAGACCACGCCCCGGCATTAGCCCCGCCCCCGGCCTTAGCCCCGCCCTCAACCAGGACAGACCCCGCCCCCGGCCTTAGCCACGCCCTCGGCCAGGACAGGCCACGCCCTCGGCCTTGGCCCCGCCTCCGGCCCCGCCCCGAGATGCCAGGCCACGCCCCCAAACCTTGGCCCCGCCCCGTGCCCAGGGGGTTCAAACCCCCAAAAAGCGATAATTGGGGTTAAAAGCCACGCGAGATGACGTCAGTGGTTTTGACCAACCCAAAAATTCGGGGTCAGTGGTTAAAAAAAAACCAAAAAAAACCCCAAAAACCCCCCCCCCAAAAATCCGGGAGAAGTGATTTTAAAAACCAAATAGAAAAGGAATAAGTGCTTTTAAACCAAATGAAACGCCAGGAAAACCCTTTGAAAAGCTCCCCAAAATGGGGTTTAGTGTTTTCAATCCCCCCCAGAGTGGGATGGGGGGTTTTAACAGCCAAAAATCCCCAGGATAAGTCATTTTAAAACCAAAAAATGGGATAAAGCGATTTTAAAACGGCCTGGAAACGGGGTAAGTGGTTGTAAAGGCCCCTAAAATTGGGGTGAGTGGCTTTAAATCGTCAAAAAGGTCCCGAGGCGAGTTATTTCAAAATGAAAAAAACAAATTTAAAAAGTGATTTTAAAGTGCCCCCGGAAAAGGGAAAAGGATTTTAAAGCCCTGAAATTGTGATGAGAGGCTTTAAAAGGGAAAAAAAAAGGAAAAATATTTAAAAGATAAGTGGGTTTTGAAGCCCCACGAAAGTGGGACGAGAGGTTTTTAAAGACCACAAAAAACCGGCACGAGTGGTTTTAAGAGCCCCAAAACACAGGGTAAGTGGATTTTAAAATCTCAAAACATAGAACCAGTGGTTTGAAAAGCCATTAAAATAACCCCACCAGCACAAGTCATTTCCAAAGCCAAGAAAATGGGAGATAAAAGGTTTTAAAGCCCCAAAAGAATGGGATTTAAAAGTGGATTTAAAAGTATGAGGGGAAGAAACAACAGAGGAAAAGTTTTTTTTAAAGCCAAAATGGAAAAATAACAAATGACTGAAAGAAAAGAGAAAAAAGAAAAGAGAAGAGAAGACAAAAGAAAAGAAAGGAAAAGAAAAGAATGAAAAGAAAAGAAAAGAAAAGAAAAGAAAAGAAAAGAAAAGAAAAGAAAAGAAAAGAAAAGAAAAGAAAAGAAAAGAAAAGAAAAGGAGTGGTTTAACAAACCAAAAAATGGAGATAAATTGCTTTAAAGCCAAGAAATATCCTAGGATATGTTATTTATAAAACAACAACAACGAAAAAAAGGATAATTGGTTTCAAAAGTCCCCAAAATGGGAAAAGGTATTTTAAAAGTGAAGGGGGGGGGAAAGTAAAGATAAATTATTTTAAAAGCAAAAGAAACCTTCAGGATGGGTCATTTTAAAAGCCAAAAAAAAAAAAAAATGGGAGAGGAAAGGAAAGGAAAGGAAAGGAAAGGAAAGGAAAGGAAAGGAAAGGAAAGGAAAGGAAAGGAAAGGAAAGGAAAGGAAAGGAAAGGAAAGGAAAGGAAAGGAAAGGAAAGGAAAGGAAAGGAAAGGAAAGGAAAGGAAAGGAAAGGAAAGGAAAGGAAAGGAAAGGAAAGGAAAGGAAAGGAAAGGAAAGGAAAGGAAAGGAAAGGAAAGGAAAGGAAAGGAAAGGAAAGGAAAGGAAAGGAAAGGAAAGGAAAGGAAAGGAAGGGAAAGGAAAGGAAAGGAGCTTTTAAAGCCAAAATTAAAAAAAGGATCAAGTGGTTTAAGGTCATGCAAAATGGGATAAGTGCTTTCAGTTCCCCCTCCCCTCAAAAAAAAAGGAATAAATCACTTTAAAAGCCCCGAAGGGAATGGGCTAAGTGACTCCAAAGCCACGAAACCAGGAAGAGAGGTGTCCAAAGGCCCCAAAATGGGCGCAGGATAAGTCATTTCCAGAGCCGAGGGATAATCGCTCTCAGAGTGCCCCAAAGAGGCAATGATTTGTTTCGAAAGCAAAGATTTAATAAAGGCTGTGAGCAGTTTCCAAAGACTCCCCAAACCGCGGGATAAGCGGCCTTAAAAAGGAAAACCAAGAAACTAAACAAAGCAAAAACAAAAAAAAAAAAACAAAAAAAAAAAAAACAAAAACAAAAAAAAACCACAAAGGGAATAATAAATGGTTTTCAAAATTCTAAAAATGGGTCAAAGGGCTTTAAAGGCCTTGAGAAAGGGAGGAGTGTTCTCTTAAAAGGAAAAAAAAACCCACCAGCGTGAAATAAAAAGCAGCAGAATGTGGGGTCAGCTGTTTCCAAAGGCCTCCCAAAATGGGATGAGCAGCTCCAAAAGGCTCCAGAAGCAGGTGAAGCGCCTGGAAGAGCCTCAGAAATGGGATTAGAGGATTTTAAAGCCCCTCACAAAAGAGGAAAAGTCAATCTAAAAGCTAAAAAATGGAGAAGTGGGTTTAAATCCCCCAACTTTGGGATAATTGAGTTTAAAACCCCCTCCTAAAAATGGGATGAGTGGGTTTAAAAGCCAAAAAACTTCAGGAGGGGTCATTTTAAAAGGCCCAAAACCTGGGACAAGCGGCTTTAAAATTCTCAAAAAATCGGATGAGTGATTTTAAAAGCAAAAAAAAACCCCAAACCAAATCTCTCTAAAAAAATCCAAAACTCACCAGGATAAATTATTCTTAAAGGGAAAAAAAAAGGCATAAATGGGTTTAAAGCCCCTAAAATAACGGGATAAGGGATAAAAGCCAACATCATCAATAAACAAACAAATGAAACAAATGTAAGAACGCCAGGAAAAATATTTTTAAAGGTCAAGAAAATAGGATCAGTGATTTTAAAAGGGGAAAAAAAAAGAAGATATAAGTAGTTTGATAAATAAATGAGATAACACACTTTGAAGCAAAAAAAACCCCAAAACAAACAAACAAACAACAACAAAAAAAACCCACCCAAAACCCACTGAGATTAATAATTTCTTTTAAAAAATTAAAAAGGGGCAATTGTTTTCTAAAGCCCAAGAATGGGACAAGTGGTTTCAAGAGGGAAAAAAAAAACTGGAAAATTTAATTTTTAAAATTCACGAGATCGAGACGAGTGGGTTCATTCACAGGCCGAATGAAATGAAGAACAGTGGGGAAAATGATTCGTCTGAAATGTCAAAAGCCCCGGGAGAAATCTTTTAAAAGGCAAAAAAATCCAAACTCCCAAAAATGAGAAGAAGTGGAAAGAAAAGGGGAAGAGAAAAGAGAGAAAAGAGAGAAAAGAGAGAAAAGAGAGAAAAGAGAGAAAAGAGAAAAGAGAAAAGAGAAAAAAGAGAAAAGAGAAAAGAGAGAAAAGAGAAAAAAGAGGAAAGAGAGAAAAGGGAAAAGAGAAAAGAGAAGAGAGAGAATCTCTTTTAAACCCCCAAAAGGTGGATGAATGTTTTAAAAACCAAAATAACCCAAGGTAAGCGCTTTTAAAAGAAAAGAAAATTTTAAAGGGGAGCTGTGGATTTAAAGCCACACAAAAAAAAAGGGGATAACTGGTTAAAAAAAGAGAAAAAGAACAAGATCAAGTGGGTTTTGAGACCCCCAAGCCCCAGGATCAACCAGTTAACAGTCTCAAAACGGGGTCAGTGCTTTGAAAAGCCTCCCCCAAAATGGGAGAAGTGGTTTGAAAAGTCCCCCCAAAATTGAAGGAGCAGTTTAAGGAAAAAAAAATATAAATTGAAAACCAGGATAAGAGATTTTAAAAGGGGAGAAAGCCCAGGAAAAGTCATTTTAAAAGAAAAGAAAAATTAAAAGCCTCAAAAACGTGGATGAATGTTTTTAAAAGGTCCCAAAACTGGGATAAGTGGTTTCAAAAGCTAAAAAAAAAAAAAAACACCCAACAACAGCAACAACAAAACAAGCACAAAAAAAAACCCACAAAAAAAAACCCCAAAAAACAAAACAAACCAAACAAAATAAAAAAAACCCCAAAAACAACAACAACAACAAAAAAAAAAAACAAACAACCAAAAAAAACCACACAACAACAACAACCAAAAAAAAAAAAAAAAAAAACCCTCATTAATTTAAAAGTAAAAAACCCTGGATAAATAATTTTGAAGAAGCCCTGATTTTAAGGCTGTGACCGGGTAAGGGGTTTTTAAAGGCCCCAAACCGGAAATGAGACCAGAGGCTGTGAGAGTCCCCAAAAGAGGGAACGGGCAGAAGGGGGTTGGAAAGGCCCCAGACTGGGATGCGCAGTTGTGTTGGGATTGTTCGGGGTTCAAACCGCCGTTCCAGGGTCATGCAGCTCGGGGGTTGGTGCAGGGGTAGCGCTCTGTGGGGGTCTCAGAACGCTTCGGGAAGGACAGGGACCCATCAGGGGCCAGCTCTTGGATCCATGGCGCTTTGGCTCCTGGGAAAATGGACTTTAAAAACAAAACAAAACAAAAGGCCAGGACATGGGGGTGTAAAAGGCGAATAAAACCCGGGGATAGGTCATTTCAAAGGCCCCAGAAGGGGAAAGGGGGTTTCAAACCCTCCCTCAGTCCCCATGTCGGTGCCAATCCCAAACCTTTCCCCTTTCTGGAATTCCTGCCCCTGCCGGGATCCCACAGCAATCACACAGGGATCAATAACTGTTCCAATGACAGGGCAATCCCACAGCAATCACAGGTCACACAGTGATCAATAACTGTTCTGATAACGGGGCAATCCCACAGCAATCACACAGTGATCAATAACTGTTCCGATAACGGGGCAATCACACAGCAATCACAGAGTGATCAATAACTGTTCCTATAACGGGGCAATCCCACAGCAATCACACAGTGATCAATAACTGTTCCAGTAACAGGGAAACCCCACAGCAATCAATAGATCACACAGTGATCAATAACTCTCCAATAACAGATCAATCCCACAGCAATCAATAGATCACACAGTGATCAATAACTGTTCCAATGACAGATCAATCCCACAGCAATCACACAGTGATCAATAACTGCTCCAATAACGGGGCAATCCCACAGCAATCACACAGTGATCAATAACTGTTCCGATAACAGATCAATCCCACAGCAATCACACAGTGATCAATAACTGTTCCGATAACGGGGCAATCCCACAGCAATCACACAGTGATCAATAACTGTTCCGATAACGGGGCAATCCCACAGCAATCACACAGTGATCAATAACTGCTCCAATAACGGGGCAATCCCACAGCAATCACAGGTCACACAGTGATCAATAACTGTTCCGATAACAGATCAATCCCACAGCAATCACACAGTGATCAATAACTGTTCCGATAACGGGGCAATCCCACAGCAATCACACAGTGATCAATAACTGTTCCGATAACGGGGCAATCCCACAGCAATCACACAGTGATCAATAACTGTTCCAATAACGGGGCAATCCCACAGCAATCACACAGTGATCAATAACTGTTCCGATAACGGGGCAATCCCACAGCAATCACACAGTGATCAATAACTGTTCCGATAACGGGGCAATCCCACAGCAATCACACAGTGATCAATAACTGTTCCGATAACGGGGCAATCCCACAGCAATCACACAGTGATCAATAACTGTTCCAATAACAGATCAATCCCACAGCAATCACAGGTCACACAGTGATCAATAACTGTTCCGATAACGGGGCAATCCCACAGCAATCACACAGTGATCAATAACTGTTCCGATAACAGATCAATCCCACAGCAATCACACAGTGATCAATAACTGTTCCAATGACGGGGCAATCCCACAGCAATCACACAGTGATCAATAACTGTTCCGATAACAGATCAATCCCACAGCAATCACACAGTGATCAATAACTGTTCCGATAACGGGGCAATCCCACAGCAATCACACAGTGATCAATAACTGCTCCAATAACGGGGCAATCCCACAGCAATCACAGGTCACACAGTGATCAATAACTGCTCCAATAACGGGGCAATCCCACAGCAATCACACAGTGATCAATAACTGTTCCAATAACAGATCAATCCCACAGCAATCACAGGTCACACAGTGATCAATAACTGTTCCAATAACGGGGCAATCCCACAGCAATCACAGGTCACACAGTGATCAATAACTGTTCCAATAACAGATCAATCCCACAGCAATCACAGGTCACACGGTGATCAATAACTCTCCAATAACAGATCAATCCCACAGCAATCACAGGTCACACAGTGATCAATAACTGTTCCAATAACAGATCAATCCCACAGCAATCACAGGTCACACGGTGATCAATAACTCTCCAATAACAGATCAATCCCACAGCAATCACAGGTGACACGGTGATCAATAACTGTTCCAATAACAGATCAATGCCCTGGCGCCAGTGCTGGGGTTGGGATCAGTGCGAATGTCGCATGTGTAAGGAACCGTTCATTAGTCACTCCTCTCATTAACCATTGCTTCATTAGCCACTTCTTCATTAACCGTTCCTTTCATTAATAATTTAATTAACCATTCCTTTCATTAACCATTTCTCCATTAACCATTTCTTCACTGATCGTTTATTTATTAATAATTTAATTAACCGTTTCTTTTGTTAACCATTCCTCTCATTAACCACTTCTTCATTAACCATTTCTTCATTAACCGTTTCTTTCATTAATAATTTAAGTATTTCTTTCATTAGCCATTCCTCTCATTAACCATTTCTCCATTAACCATTTCTTCATTAACAATTCCTTTCATTAACCATTTCTTCACTGACCATTTATTTATAAATAATTTAATTAACCATTTCTTTTGTTAACCATTCCTTTCATTAACCATTTCTCCATTAACCATTTATTCATTAATAATTTAATTCACCGTGTCTTTCATTAACCATTTCTTTCCTTCACCATTTATTCATTAATAATTTAATTAACCGTTTCATTCATTGACCATTTCTTCATTGACCATTTCTTCATTGACCATTTCTTCGTTAATAATTTAATTAACCATGTCTTTCGTTAACCATTCCTTTCATTAACCATTTCTTCATTAATAATGTCATTAACCACCCCCAGGACCGACCTCTGATCGCTTCTATTTACACCGAAATACCTACTGGTAAAAGAAATCATTGAAAAAATCAATTCATTTTAAAACAAATTATTTTAAAATATCTAATTTTAAATACCTATTTTTTTCTATTTTCTATTTTCTAAATAAAACATATTAAAGATACCTTCATTTATGTATCTGGTTTATATCTATTATATATAAAAATTATAAATCGTTAATTATATAATATAGAATATATAACATAATACATTGTGTGCTATATAGGTTATATATATGTAACATAGACTATAATATATACTACACAATATGCAATACGTAATATAGAATTTATAATATATAATACATAAATAATGCATAACACATAGTATAGCATATGATTTATTTTATATACTATAGAATATGTTGTATTATGTGTTTCTGTTACGTAATTATTCTATTATAGAATTATTTTATAATGTAACTATAATATATGATATATAATATATCATATACAATATACAGTATATCATATATCATATATCATATATTATATATCATATATTATATATCATATCACATTATATTATATAGTATACATTATACATTAAACATTATATAGTATACATTATATATTATACATTATACATCACACATTATACATTATATATTATATATTATATATTATATATTACATATTACATATTACATATTACATATTATACATTACATATTACATATTGTATTGTATTGTAGTGTAGTGTATTATAGTGTATTGTATTGTATTATATCTATTATATATTATATGTTATGTATTATGCATTATGTATTATGTATTATGTATTCGATATAAACAAACTCTCCACCTCTCTTTATCGTTCTCCCCCGGGCAGGGACGCTGCTCTCCTCTGTGGTTACTCCAGGGGCTGAGTGAAGGAACCTGAACGTTCTCCTCCCTTCCATGGGAAGTTCCATTGGGCTCCCAGTCAAGGCTGGGTTTCTTCTGCCAGCTTTAACACACAAATATCTGCACTGTGTGTGTTGGTCTGTGATCTACTGGCAGTTCTTGTTTTATACTGAGGAGTGTTGTGGTTACCATCTTCCATCTGTTATTTCCTGTCTGATAAATCATTCATTTCTAGAAATGGAGCTGATTCGCCATGCCCAGAGCTGGGCAGGAGCCATTCCTCACACTGAAACCACTGAAACAATTAAACAATTTCCCTGCTGCCAGCCCCGGGGCTGAGGAGCCCTGTGCCCTGTGTCCCCTGTGTCCCCTGTGTCCCCTGTGTCCCCTGTGCCCCCTGTGCCCTGTGTCCCCTGTGTCCCCTGTGTCCCCTGTGTCCCCTGTGCCCCCTGTGCCCTGTGTCCCCTGTGTCCCCTGTGTCCCCTGTGCCCCCTGTGCCCTGTGTCCCCTGTGTCCCCTGTGTCCCCTGTGCCCCCTGTGCCCTGTGTCCCCTGTGTCCCCTGTGCCCTGTGTCCTGTGCCCTGTGTCCTGTGCCCCCTGTGCCCACTGTGCCCTGTGCCCTGTGCCCCCTGTGCCCTGTGTCCCCTGTGCCCTGTGTCCCCTGTGTCCCCTGTGCCCTGTCCCCTGTGCCCTGTGTCCCCTGTGCCCTGTGCCCCCTGTGCCCTGTGCCCTGTCCCCTCTCCCCTGTGCCCTGTCCCCTGTGCCCTGTCCCCTGTGCCCTGTGCCCTGTCCCCTATCCCCTGTCCCCTGTCCCCTGTGCCCCCTTTGTCCCCTGTGCCAGGCCGGGGGCAGGAACATCCCCAGGCCCAGCCCGGGGCCAGCCCCGGCTCCTTCCACCACAGCTGGGGCTGGAAACCTCCCGGGAATCCCACGGAGGGTCTGGGGTCCCACTGAGGGTCTGGGGTCTGGGGTCCCACTGAGGGTCTGGGGTCCCACTGAGGGTCTGGAGTCTGGGGCCCCACTGCAGGTTTGGGATCTGGGATCCCACAGCGGATTTGGGATCCCACTGAGAGTTTGGGGTTAGGGACCCTACTGTGGGTTTGGAGTTTGGCATCCCACTGAGGGTCTGGAGTTTGGGATCCCAGTGTGGGTTTGGGGTCCGGGATCCCACTGCAGGTTTGGGGTCCCACTGCAGGTTTGGGGTCCCACTGCAGGTTTGGGGTCCCACTGCAGGTTTGGGGTCCGGGATCCCACTGCAGGTTTGGGGTCCAGGATCCCACTGCAGGTTTGGGGTCCGGGATCCCACACAGGGCTGTCCCCTACAAATACACCCCAGGTATTAAATAGGGTGTTTCTCTGTCAGCCCAGGGCATTTCTGGGTTTTGTGTAAAATCCATCCTCGCTGACCCTGCGGTGGGTTTGTCGGGGAGGTGTCCGCAGCAAACAGGGGTGTCACTTCAGCACGTGCCCACGGAGCTGCAGGAGCCCACAGGTTCTGCTCCTGCCCCACTGGGAAACTGCCCACCACGGAAAACCAACTCCTGGCACACGGGGGGCTTCGTGACCCTGAGGGGCAGGAGCTGGGGGGGGCTCGGGGCTGGGAGGGGCTCAGGGGTGGGAGGGATTTGGGGTGTGAGGGATTTGGGCTGTGAGGGATTTGGGGTGTGAGGGATTTGGGGAGCTGTGGGTGCTCAGGAGTGTGAGGGATTTGGGGTGTGAGGGATTTGGGGAGCTGTGGGTGCTCAGGAGTGTGAGGGATTTGGGGTGTGAGGGATTTGGGGAGCTGTGGGTGCTCAGGAGTGTGAGGGGTTTGGGGAGCTGTGGGGGCTCACAGGTGTGAGGGATTTGGGGTGTGAGGGATTTGGGGTGTGAGGGATTTGGGGAGCTGTGGGGGCTCACAGGTGTGAGGGATTTGGGGTGTGAGGGATTTGGGGTGTGAGGGATTTGGGGAGCTGTGGGGGCTCTGGGATGTGAGGGATTTGGGATGTGAGGGATTTGGGGTGTGCGGGATTTGGGGAGCTGTGAGGGGCTCGGGGCTGGGAGGGGTTCAGGGATGTGAGGGATTTGGGGTGTGAGGGATTTGGGGAGCTGTGAGGGGCTCTGGGGTGTGAGGGGCTCGGGGGTGTGAGGGATTTGGGGTGTGAGGGGTTCAGGGGTATGAGGGGCTCAGGGATGTGAGGGATTTGGGGTGTGAGGGATTTGGGGAGCTGTGGGGGCTCACAGGTGTGAGGGATTTGGGGTGTGAGGGATTTGGGGAGCTGTGGGGGCTCTGGGGTGTGAGGGATTTGGGGTGTGAGGGATTTGGGAAGCTGTGGGGGCTCTGGGGTGTGAGGGATTTGGGGTGTGAAGGATTTGGGGTGTGAGGGATTTGGGCTGTGAGGGATTTGGGGAGCTGTGAGGGGTTCAGGGCTGTGAGGGGTTCAGGGATGTGAGGGATTTGGGCTGTGAGGGATTTGGGGAGCTGTGGGGGCTCACAGGTGTGAGGGATTTGGGGTGTGAGGGATTTGGGGAGCTGTGGGGGCTCACAGGTGTGAGGGATTTGGGATGTGAGGGATTTGGGGAGCTGTGGGGGCTCACAGGTGCGGGGGGTTCAGGGGTGTGAGGGATTTGGGGTGTGAGGGATTTGGGGAGCTGTGGGGGCTCACAGGTGTGAGGGATTCGGGGTGTGAGGGATTTGGGGAGCTGTGGGGGCTCACAGGTGCGGGGGGTTCAGGGGTGTGAGGGATTTGGGGTGTGAGGGATTTGGGGAGCTGTGGGGGCTCACAGGTGTGAGGGATTCGGGGTGTGAGGGATTTGGGGAGCTGTGGGGGCTCACAGGTGCGGGGGGTTCAGGGGTGTGAGGGATTTGGGGTGTGAGGGATTTGGGGTGTGAGGGATTTGGGGAGCTGTGGGGGCTCTGGGGTGTGAGGGATTTGGGGTGTGAGGGATTTGGGGAGCTGTGGGGGCTCTGGGATGTGAGGGATTTGGGGTGTGAGGGATTTGGGGAGCTGTGGGGGCTCACAGGTGCGGGGGGTTCAGGGGTGTGAAGTGTCCCTCCGCTCTGTGCCTGTGTGCTGTGGGCCCAATGTGGAAATTTCTAACGTACAGAAGTTCTCGTACAAAACACACAGCTGTCTATAGAAAACAGGCAGGATTTTACCTCAGGCCTGTGCTCTCTCGGGGTCAGAGATCCCGCTGCGGTTTAATTTTGACACAAAACCTGCGGCTTTACTGTTGTTGGGTTATAAATAAAATGAATTCCCTTTCACATTTAGCTGTTGCTTTTCCTCCCCGTTCTCTTTGATTTCGGAGGGCAATTTCCCCCTGCCGTTCCCTGCCAATCCTGCTGCAGTGAACTCACCCACGGCTCAGAAACACGAGGCGCAGAGCAGAGAAACAATCCCCGTGCTGCTTAGAAAACCAGGGGTTTAATCTTCTCTCACTGATGGCTCAGGACACAGGGCAGGAAACGCGGCTGTACCTGGGGCATGGGAGCAAAAACACCTACAGGGCCTTTTATCATCCCCAGCCTGGTGTTTTCTTCTGTTTCGTTAAAACCACACCATTCACTCATTAATGCCTTTTTTAAATTACCCAAATCATCGCACATTTTAAAGCCTTCTGGGCAGCGCTAGGAAAGTTAACACACGATTGCATCAATCCCTGCACCAGTTTGGTCGGGTTTTCTAATTCTTGATTGGTTGGAACAAAGTCATAAATCCATAAGATGAAAATTTTTCTCTCCTTAGTCTTCCTTTTTCAGTAAAAAGGCAAAACAAAACCAGCAAACCCCCGAACTAACAACACATAAACCGGCTTCTTTGACACAACCCTGTTAATGCTCCGTCTCCCAAATCGTTACTCTCATGAAAACACAAGGAAATCGCCAGAATCAACGAACTGATAGCTTAAAAGTCCCTTCAGTTTCTGTTCTCGGGTTCCTGTAAAAACAAAAGTGAAAGTTCGGCCTGCTACAGACGGATCATTGTTAAAAAGAGAAAAAGGAAGAAAAGAAAAGAAGAAAGAGGAACAAACCACACCAGTGTCTGGAGGCGTTTCAAAGCCCGTTTAAAGCCGTGATCCCATCCATCTCCTGGGCCCGCTGTGGGAAGGGAGCAGCCGAACGCTCCCTGTGCCCGGGGCACCGCTGCCAGCGCGGCCACAGGACACTCGTGGGCTCGGGGGTGTCTTCAGCAGAGTCACCCCCTGAGTCCCGTGGGCCCTGGGAATTCCGTGTATTCCGTGAATTCCAGTTCTGTGAGTTCTGTGAGTCCCGTGGGCCCTGGGAATTCCGTGTATTCCGTGAATTCCGGGAGTTCTGTGAGTTCTGTGAGTCCTGTGGGCCCCGTGAATCCCATGAATCCTGTGAATTCCAGGAGTTCTGTGAGTTCTGAGAGTCCTGTGAATTCTGTGAATTCCGTGAGTCCTGTGAGTTCTGTGAGTTCTGAGAGGCCTGTGAATTCTGTGAATTACGCGAATTCCATGAATTCTGTGAGTTCTGTGAGTTCTGTGAGTTCTGTGAGTCCTGTGGGCCCTGGGAATTCTGTGAGTTACGCGAATTCCATGAATTCCGTGAGTTCCGTGAGTTCCATGAGTTCTGTGAGTTCTGTGAGTTCTGTGAGCCCTGGGAATCCTGTGAATCCCGTGAATTCCATGAATTCTATGAATCCTATGACTTCTGTGAACTCCATGAATTCCGTGAATTCTATGAATTCCATGAGTTCTGTGAGCCCTGTGAATTCCATGAGCTCCATGAGTTCCATGAGCTCCGTGACCTCCGTGAGCCGCACCACCCGCGCTCCCCTGGCCGGGTGGGAGCCCCCAGGGTGAACCAGCTGCGGGGCCAGGGATGTGTAATCCTGCAGCTGGAACAAAATCCAAACTAACGGCACCTCCAGGGATGGGATGGGAGCCCAGGGATGGGATGGGATGGGATGGGATGGGATCGGATGGGATGGGAGCCCAGGGATGGGATGGGATGGGATGGGATGGGATGGGATGGGATGGGATGGATGGGATGGGATGGGATGGGGTGGGAGCCCAGGGATGGAATGGGATGGGATGGGATGGGATGGGATGGGATGGATGGGGTGGGATGGGATGGGATGGGAGCCCAGGGATGGGATGGGATGGGATGGGATGGGATGGGATGGGAGCCCAGGGATGGGATGGGATGGGGTGGGAGCCCAGGGATGGGCTTCTTCCAGGCTGAGATCTCCTCCAGAAGCCAGCAGTGACCCGAGGGAGCAGCAGTGACCCTTATCACTGTCGCTGACAATGTTTGCTCCAGGGATTTTAACTCTTGACTGTCCACCCAGCTCCCCAAAACCCCGCTGCCCTAAAACTGACTGCCTTTCAATTCTCCCGAGTTTTTTGCTCCCATGGCATCTTTTTGTCACCAACACTGGGTAAAATAAAACTCCTTCACCCCAGTGCAGCACTGAAGAGCAGGAATTCCTCATCTGGCCGGACGGGATTTCTCCTCCCGGATTCTGTGTGTGCTGAAGGAGCTCCTGTTTGGATCCCCAGTTTCACACACAGAGTCACTGATTTTCCCGGGATGAACAGTCCCAAGGACCTGTCGATCACCAGGCATCTCACAAGACTCGGAAGGGCCAGTCCCAGCACAGTTAAATATTGATTTCAGCAGCCTTCCCTTCCCTTGCCAGCGTGACACGGGCAAGTTTTGCCACCTCCCAGCACCAAACCCTGCCAGGCCCCTTCTGCCTGGGCAGCTCTGCCAAATCCCTGCCAATAACCCCCTGGGTAATTCCCCTCTCTGCCTCCCCTGGGATTATTTGGCAAACAAACCCCATTTTTCAATGACTGGTCTATTAATTTCTGTCATGTTTGTGCTCACTGTATTCCTTTGCAAACGGATCACCACATTCCCTATTTCCCAATGTGCTCCCTGACGTTTTACTGCTGTTACTCATTAATTGTGCACTTCCCTGCCCACACGAGGTTACCAATCACCTGCTGGGGCTTTCTGAGGCTTCCAGTGAGGGGCTGAGTGTCTGTGCTGATCACCAATACCCAGCTCTGGCCTCTTTTTCTCTGCCAAGGTCGGGATTAGGACAAAGGAGTCACACTTTTGGAGTTCAGACTGGGGTGTTTATTAATCCTTATCTATTTACAGACTCCCGAGCCCTAAGTGGCAAGTCAGAGAACAAGGTGAAATGGAGCACCTCTGACTCTTATTGAAGCCCAATCCCCCAATAATGAGGTGACACCTCTATTATCTGTTTCTGACCCAATAATGAGCACCCCAGGCCTGCAGTGAGGACCTTCTCCACCCAGTGACAGACAACCACCCGAATCCATGAAGAAGAAGGAAGGAGAAGGTGAAGAAGAAGGACCCAAAGTCCTCCGTCTCGCCCCATATATATCGCTCTATTCTGAAACCTTAACTCTGAGTTTCCCACGCTGTGATACCCCACACTTCTATCCAAACCCCACACCCACAGCCCCAGGGCTGCCACTCAGTTTTGGGAGCCTTTTCCACGGCCTCAGGTCCGACGCAGTGTTTGCTTGAGGGTCAGCACCTTTCAGCACAGAAAGGCTGAGATTTTCACCCTCCAGAGCTCCAACACGGGGCTGTCCCAGGACACCCCAACCTTTGGCAGGTGCCAGTGCAGGGCTCCCTTTCCGCAGCCTCTGGAGCTGCTCCATCAGCTCCTCGAGTCCCTGGAATTCCCAGGGCTCTCCAGCCTGCTGGGCCTCACAAGGGCACCGCAGCCCCGTCTGTTGTCCTCTGCAGGGGTTTGACCAACTTCTCCTTGGTGTGTCCACAGGCGCCTGCGGGAACCTGGCCAGCTTCAGACAGAGGTCACCTAAAGCTCAGCACTGTCCTGCTGCAGCGGGGCAGCTGGAGCTGCAGCGTCCTGCTGCTGGCCCCCAGAGCCCTGGTGGTTCCATCCAGCTGTGCCCAGGGGGCACAGAGGAGCATTTTTTGGTGGTGTTGTTCCCATCCAGCTGTGCCCAGGGAGCACAGAGCAGCTTTTTGTTGTCGTTGTTCCCATCCAGCTGTGCCCAGGTGAGGCACAGAGGAGCATTTTTTGGTGGTGTTGTTCCCATCCAGCTGTGCCCAGGTGAGGCACAGAGGAGCATTTTTTGGTGGTGTTGTTCCCATCCAGCTGTGCCCAGGTGGGCACAGAGCACCTTTTTGGTGGTGTTGTTCCCATCCAGCTGTGCCCAGGGGGCACAGAGCAGCTTTTGTGTTTCCTGGCCCCAGCCCCTGCAGTTCCCGGAGCTCTCGAGCCCTCGGCTCATCCTTTACTGGCATTGTCCTGGTGCTTGGAAAGTTCTGGACTCCCCCACCCCAAAGCAGACCGTTCGCTGCTCTCTGGGCCCAGAGGAGTTACAGAAGCCCTCAGGGAGCAGCTCTGTGCCCTGCCAGGGCCGTGCGCGGTTCGGGCAGCGCTGGGGATGTGTTTTATAATCACCCTTAGACCCTGCCCCGCTCCCGCTCCGCCTCTTCACTGCTGCGCTCTCTTCCGAGCCACCCCCTCCATAACCCACGCTCCAAATCAAAGGTTTTCCCAAAGCTTTCCTTGCCTCCCCCTGGACAGAACACGGTGTTTGCCCTCCGGGCTGCCCTCAGGTTTGGGAGGAACCCCCACCCGTGAGCGGGGAGGTGCCCCACGGGGGTTACAGCGTTCCCCGCATCCCCTGCCATTCCCTCCACCTCGTTTCATCCCCGAAACACAACAACCCGCGCCTCAAGGCTTTGGATTCGGGGACTGGAATTTGCATTTCCCCATCCCAGAAGGATCTCTGAGCTCCCAGTTTTCCAGAGGAGCCTCTCCCCGGCGGGCGCTGGGGCAGACACAGAAATTCGTGTCCCCGCTGTCCTGGTTTCAAGGCGATGGCTGTTCCCTCCTCCCTGCCGCACCCACGGCCCGCTCCCGGCTGGGTTCCGCCCCGCGGGGATTGAGCACCGAGCGGGGGTCACAATTACGGACTGACCTTCTCCTTCCCAGCAGCTATAACCCCGGCTCAGCCGAGCCCCCGCCGCGGGACTCTCCATCACCTCGGGAGCCTGGGGAGGCAGCTCTGGCTGCTGCTGCCGGGCCTGGGGACGCTCCCCGCTCCCGTGGCCCCTTTCCTCACAAGTTCAGCCACCCATCCCTACAACACCGCACCCGTTGTTTCCCGGGGAGGGGCCCCCCAGTCTCCCCCAGAGCTTCCCCAGGTGTCCCGGGGGAATTCTCCCCAGGATCCCCCCACCCTTCACTGCGTGAGCCCCTTCCCACTGACACCGAGCTCCATTGCAGCCCCAGCCCCATGCAGGGTCACTCCAAACCTATTCCCGTCTAGGAGCAGCCGAAGTGTGTCATTCCAAACCTAGGCCTGTGCAGGAGCATTCCAAAATGCGGAATTTTAGGCGTTCCAAACCCATTCCCGTGAAAGAGCATCCCAAAATGTGCCATTTCAAACCCATTCCCGTGTAGGGGCACCCCAAAACGTGGAAGTTTAGGCATTCTGAACCCATTCCTGTATAAAACCATCCCCAAATGTGCCATTCCAAATCTATTCCACGTAGGAGCATCCCAAAATGTGGAATTTCAGGAGTTCCAACCCCATTCCCGTGTAGGAGCATCCCAAAACGTGGGATTTCAGGAATTCCAACCCCATTCCCGTGTAGGAGCATCCCAAAATGTGGGATTTCAGGAATTCCAACCCCATTCCCGTGTAGTAGCCCTCAGGAGGGCCCCGAACCCCCGGGGACCCTTAAACCCCACCCAGGGAAGGTTTTGCTCCGCCTCCGCCCTTTAGAGGGAAGGATCGCTCGTTCTTCCCAGGGCTTCTGCTCCCATTTCCTGCGCTCCGGGATCGCAGCTCCTCCCAAAACACCCCTCGAGGTCCCGCGATCCCCCGGATCCACCCAAATCCAGGAGCAGGTCCCATCCAGGGGCCGAAACTGTTACCGGGAATGGGTAAAAATCAAACTCCTCGGCCCCAGGGGAGCGGAATTCCCGCTCCTTGGCGCCGCCCCGGCGCCGGGGAGTTTTATTTCCAGTGGGTTTTGGTAAGGCGGCTGGATTTCCCTCGGGAAGCCGCCGTGGGGGCAGAGCACGGGGGGGATGCCAGCAAAGGGCAGGAAATGTCCTTCCCATGGCCTGGAGCAGCCTGAGGCTCCAGGTCACACCCAGGCTCTCCGTGCCTCCGGAGCAGCTCCAGGAATGGAATTCCCGTCTTTTTTCTTTGGCGCTGAGCACATTCAGTCCCACGAACTCCCGTCCTTGAGGACACCTCAGCGTCCCAACCCCCCGCGCGCTCCCAGCGCCGCTCTAATTTCGGGAACTTAATTGGGAAAATGTCTCCCGGCCTCGTGATTTCATCTGAAAGGAGAAAAGGAGGAATATAAAAAGGGAATCTGGGGAATTTTGCCGGTGATTTGCACAAAGGACCGGGCGGCACCTCCCCCGCCGTGTCCCGTCCTCCCGACCCCGACCGCGGCGGCTCCACGTGTCCTCCCGGCACGTGGAACCGGGACATCCCAAAAAAGCCACCGGGCCGCGGCGTTGTCACAGCCGGGGGTGGCAGGGAGGTGACAGGTGACACCGCCTCGGGGCCGGGAGTGCTGCCAGCCTCAGGTGGCACCGGGGGGGCATTAGCTGGGATTTGGGGAACGTTCCTCCTGGAAAGAGCTGTCCGGCGCTCGGGGTTTAAAAGTGGCACTTGGGGACATTGTCAGTGGTGGCCTTGGGGACAGGTGACCCGGGGGTTTTCCCAGCCCCGCGGTTCCCTCCGTCCGCCGTGTCCCAGTTTCCCCAGCACGTCCCTCCCAGCTCCGTGGGCAGATGGAGCGTGTGGGGCCTGTCCCCATTCCCAAGGGAACGTCACCATCTGTCCCCCGCTCGCTGCCATCCGGCTGGGGACACTCCCAGTGCTCCCAGTGCGGAGCAGCCTCCAGCTCACTGGGAAGGGAGGGAAATTCCCACATGGGGGCTGTGGGGCTGGGCCATGAACTGGGCCAAACTGGGAGCGGCTCTGGGGCTCCCCTGGATGGACTGGGCCAAACTGGGAGCGGCTCTGGGGCTCCCCTGGATGGACTGGGCCAAACTGGGAGCGGCTCTGGGGTTCTCCCGGATGGACTGGGCCAAACTGGGAGCGGCTCTGGGGTTCCCCTGGATGGACTGGGCCAAACTGGGAGCGGCTCTGGGGTTCCCCTGGATGGACTGGGCCAAACTGGGAGCGGCTCTGGGGTTCCCCTGGATGGACTGGGCCAAACTGGGAGCGGCTCTGGGGTTCCCTGGATGGACTGGGCCAAACTGGGAGCGGCTCTGGGGTTCTCCCGGATGGACTGGGCCAAACTGGGAGCGGCTCTGGGGTTCCCCTGGATGGACTGGGCCAAACTGGGAGCGGCTCTGGGGTTCCCCTGGATGGACTGGGCCAAACTGGGAGCGGCTCTGGGGTTCCCTGGATGGACTGGGCCAAACTGGGAGCGGCTCTGGGGTTCCCTGGATGGACTGGGCCAAACTGGGAGCGGCTGTGGGGCTGCAGGTGCCCCCCAGGTGTGTGGATCCCTCTTCCTCATTTGCATTTTTTATTAATTTCTACATTGACTCAGATTTTTGGCATTTATTTGGGGAAGGGGGACACTGGAGGGACACGTGCTGGCTCGTGCCGTCACAAGAGCCCTGTCATGGTTCAATCACGACAGAGAGCTCAGAAGAGCCTCCTCCCTCCCTTCCTCTTCTTCTCTCCCTGCCCTTCCTCCTAATAAATAGGAGAATAAAAAGAGAATAAATAGAATAGAAACCAATAGAATTAAATGGAATAGGAGGAACAGAATGGAGTGGGGAGGAGAACTGGGCTAAACAGAAGAGAGCAACTGGAATAACTTAAATAGAATAAAACAAAACAGAAGGAATATAAAAGGACATTAAATGACATACAAAAAAAATTAAAATAAATAAAAACTTCTGGCTTTAAATAGGAACACGGGGCAGGGCAGTGGTGGGACTGGCAGGGACTGAAAAATGCCCTGGAGGGACAATCCAGGATCCAAAGGTTCTTCAGTGTCTGAAGAGAACACGGAGCAACATCCCAGAGGGATTTTCCAAGGTCCGAGGATACTCCGAGGCCACAGGGGACACGGAGAAGCCTCCGGGGACACTTCCTCAGGAGCGAAGGTAACACGGACAAACATCCCCGAGGGACTTCCCAACGTCCAGAGGGACAAGGGGAAAGATCCCAGATACTTTAAGGTCCAAAGAGAACGTGGAGACACATCCCAGAGGGACTTCCCAAGGGTCCCTGGGTTTCAGACGCCTCCGGGGCTGCCCCGGGGTGGCGGCGGCAGCGGCGAGGTCACATCCACCGGAGCACCGGCACGGCCCCGGTGCCGCTCTTCACCCGCCGGGAGGGCGCTGTCCTCCAGGGGCACCCCGGCCCTGAGCAGCTCCCGCTGCCCCTGGGCGTCCCTGTCCCCAGGCGTGTCCCCAGCCCTGCGGGGGGGCCTGTCCTTGAGCACGTCCCTGAGCGAGTCTCCATCCCCACAGGATTCCCTATCCCTGTCGCTGTCCTTGTCCCTATTCCTATCCCTGAGGGAGTCCCCATCCCCACGGGGATCCCTCTCCGTGTCCCTGTCCCCAGGCGGGTCCCCGTCCCCTCGGGGTGTCCTCTCGGTGTGGCTGTCCCCAGGCGGGTCCCTGTCCCCTCGGGGTGCCCTCTCGGTGTCGCTGTCCCCTCGGGGTGTCCTCTCGGTGTGGCTGTCCCCAGGCGGGTCCCTGTCCCCTCGGGGTGCCCTCTCGGTGTCGCTGTCCCCTCGGGGTGCCCTCTCGGTGTGGCCGTCCCCAGGCGGGTCTCCGTCCCCTCGGGGTGCCCTCTCGGTGTGGCTGTCCCCTCGGGGTGCCCTCTCGGTGTCGCTGTCCCCTTGGGGTGTCCTCTCGGTGTGGCTGTCCCCAGGCGGGTCCCCGTCCCCTCGGGGTGTCCTCTCGGTGTGGCTGTCCTCTCGGGGTGTCCTCTCGGTGTCGCCGTCCCCTCGGGGCGCCCTCTCGGTGTCGCTGTCCCCGCGGGGTCCCTGCCTGCGGGCCCGGCAGTGCCGGCGCGTCCTGCGGTGCGCGCTGAGGTTGGCGCGGGAGGCGAAGGCGCGGCCGCAGCGGGCGCAGGGGAAGGGCCGCAGCGCCGAGTGCGCCCGCCGGTGCAGCCACAGGTGCCCGCGGTGCGGGAACACGCGGCCGCACTCGGGGCACGGGTGGGCGCGCTCGGGGCCGCGGTGGCCCCGCAGGTGCAGCTCCAGGCTCTCCCTCCAGCTGAAGCTGCGCCCGCAGCGCCCGCACACGAAGGGCCGCTCGTCGCACGGCCCCGGGGAGCGCCGCCGCGGCGGGGGCCGGGCCCGGTGCGTGTCCCGGTGCCGCAGCAGGTCCCCGCGCAGGCAGAAGGCGCGGCCGCACTCGGCGCAGTCGTGCCGGGCCTGGGCCCCTCCCCGCAGCTTCTTGTGCGCCAGGAGGCTGCGGCGGTGGCGGAAGGCTTTGCCGCAGGTGCCGCACAGGTAGGGCCGGCCCGGCTGCGCCCGCGGCTCGCTCTCGGCGCCGCGGCTCGGCCCGCGGGGGACGCGCGGCAGCGGCCCCGGCACCTGCCGGGGGAGGGCCCCGGGACGGGCCCCCGGCTCCACGGCACGCCAGCTGGAGCGGGGGACGTCGGGCCCCGATTCCCAGCGTCCCCCGGAGTCATCCTTGCTGTCAGAACCGCTCGAGGCACCTGCTGGGAACGGAGTGTCACCGTGAGAGAGTCCCGGAGCCACCGCGGGTCCCACGAGCACCCCTGTGGCACCCTGGGGAGACTCCCAACCCAGCCCAGGGGTGCCGGACAGGGGCTCCGGCCGGGGCCAGCCCCTCGGCCCACAGCGACCCTCCAGCCCCGCGGCGTGTCCCCGCGGGCTGTCCCCGGTCACTCACAGGTGTCGCTGGTGTCGGGAGCTCCGCCGTGCCCCCCAGCGCAGGGAAACCCCCCGTGTGACTCCTCCATGCGGGTGAACCTGGAGTCGGGGTCTGTGTGGGAGAGAGGACCCTCAGTGCCCCCGCAATGCCTGGGGAGCGTCACGGTCCCCAGGGAATGGTCCCCAGGCCGGGGGGCCGTGCTGGGACAGCCCCGAGCCATGTCCTCACAGCCGGGACACACCCGGAGCCCCCCAGATGGGGCCGAGCTCTGCGGGGCCATGGGGCTGCAGACCCCCGGCTCAGCCTCGGAACCCCCAGCTCTGTACCCAGAGACCCCTGGATGAGCCTCTGAACCCCCGACGGAGCCCTCAGACCCCCAGCCAAGCCCCCGAAACCCCGGCTCAGCCTTCAGCCGCGTCCCCAGCCCCACGGCACCCCCAGCCCCGCGGCAGCTCCACGGCCCCGTGCCCTCACCCAGGCTGGCCACCAGGCGGTAGTTGTCGCACATGACCTCCCGGTGCAGCGCCCGCTGCCAGGGCGCCAGCTGCGCCCACTCCGCGGGGGAGAAGTACACGGCCACCTCCTCGAATGTCACCTCGGGGGGCGCCCCCTGGCAGGGACAGCCGGGGCTCAGGGGGGCTCGCCGGGCACCCCACAGGGCATCCCCCCTTGTGCCCGACCCCCCGGCCCGCTAACCCCGACAGCAACCTCCCCAGCCCTCCGCAGGGAGCCCCGGGACCACCCCGCCCAGGGCCGGGACCCCCGAGCCCCGGGACCCCCGAGCCCCGGGACCCCGAGCCCCGGGACCCCGAGCCCCAGGACCCCCGAGCCGCCGGGAGCCCGAGCCCCGGGACCCCCGAGCCCCGGGACCCCGAGCCGCCGGGACCCCCGAGCCCCCGAGCCGCCGGGACCCCCGAGCCCCGGGAGGCCGAGGCGCCGGGCACGGCCGGGCTCACCCGCTGCATGGCCGGGCGCGGCCCGATGGCGGCGGCGGAAGGGGCTGGGCCGGGGGCCGGGGGCCGGCGCCGGCACGGGGGAACGGCAGCGGAACCGGCGCTCGGGGGCACCGGGGGGTCCCGGCCCAGGGGAGGCTTTTCCCGGGGCGGTGGGTGCCGGGATCCGGCTCCTTCCCCGTCCGTGCCCGGTGGGCCCGGGATCCGGCCCCGCCCCGGCCCCGCTCGGGCCCCGCGGCGTCACCCTCCCCCCAAACGGGGCTCCTCGGGGACACGGCCCCCGAGCAAGACCCCCCCCAAACGCCGGGGAAGCGGCCGGGGAACGGGGATCGGGGAGCCCCCACCGGAGGGTCCCGCAGCGGGGATCCCGGCTCGAAGGGTCCCACACCGCGTGTCCCGCCCAGGACACGGACACCCGGAGCTCCCCCGGTCCCTGCTGCAGCCCGGTGCCCGAACCTCCCCGAAGCCAGCCGGGGTGGCAGCGGGTGTCCCCAGGACAGCGGGGGGGCACGGCCACGCACCTGGCCAGCGGCAAAGGCCGGCTGTGTCCCTGTCGCCTGTGGGAACAGGGAAGCAGGACTCCAAGTGCTGCTGAACCCATGACAGAAGTAGATGTGCTAGAGGGCCACAAGCCCTGGCAGGCGGAGGCAGGCCCCCGGAGAAGGAAGAGATCAGGGTGTATGTTTGTGTGTTTGTGTGCAAGACAGCACAGGCCTGTACAAGTCTGTGTTAGCCCAGAGTTAAGCAATGTTACTGAGAAACAGAGATATGGTTGTCATGGTTGTTATTGTTGTTATTAAGCAAGGAGGTATTTTTAGCTCACACTTGAAAGGTGTATAAACCAGCAGTGAGTTCAATAAAACCGGCTCCGTGATGCAAACCATGGAGTCCTGTCTCTCCAACCACCCGACAGTCGGCCCCCAGTGAGAGACCCCCCCATCTGTCCCCAGGGAGCACCGGGGACATTGGTGCCACCCCCGGGCATGTGACAGTGACCCTGGGGCCAGCCTGGTGGCCACCCTAATCCTGAGCTCTCACTTGGCGATCAGATGAGGTTTGGTGGTCACAGAGCACAACTGGAAGGTGCCGGCACTGGGACTGGCACTGGGACTGGCACTGGTGGCCCTTCGGCCACAGGCTGGGGACAGAGCCTTTCCTGGGGCTCAGACCCCTGCGTCCCCCCTGTCCCAGAGAGAGAACCTGGAGCCCCAGAGCCATCAGAAGCTTTTATTTTAAATAACCTCAAAAAATAGAATTGCAGAGAGCAGAGCTGGGGGAGGGGGACTGGAGGGGGACCCCCCTGCCCAGCCGGGGCTCCGGGGGTGCTGTCCCGGTGTCGGTCCCGTCGGAGCATCCGATTCCCTTTGGGATGAAGCAACGGCAGCTCCCGGCGGTGTCCGTGGCCGAAGCTCCGCCCGAGGCCGTGGATCCCCGGCTCTGTCACTCCAGGGGGGACACGGAGACGCCACGCAAAGCCCAGCAAAGCAGCCCGTGCCCTCTGTGCCGCTGGAACCTCCCACAGGCCCGCACCAGCACCAGCACTCCTCCACGTCCGGCTCCAGCGGCCCCCCGGCACCCCCCATCCCAAATCCGGAATATTGTGTCCCAAAGCGCGCAGTTACCCAGAGCAAGCAGAAGCACAAGCTGCCCCCCATCCCCCGGCACCGGAAGCGTCTCCGGGGCCCTTCTGAAAGCAAAGCTGAGCCCTTCCAGGCCCTCCTCCTGGCTCTTCTCCCAGCGTGCTCCCAAGCCCACGCGGGACCCCAGGAGGTCAGCCCGCAGCAGGACGGGCCCCAGCGCTCCCATCCCAACCGTGTCCTTGGGGAATGCCACCCAGTCCCGAACAGAGGGGAAGGTTCTGGAAGCACAGGGAGCCCTTGAGGGCCCCTCTTGTCCCAAGTCAGGCTCTGGTGGATGCAACTCCACCGTGTCCAGCTCTCCCTGCTCCGTGTGGCTGGAGCCAACACAGCAGAGCGGAGTCCAGCGCTGTCTCCTCCAGCCCTTTGGTGTCTTCCCGAGCCAGGAATGCGCCATGTCCCAGCCCGGCTCTGCTTTGCCCCAACAGCCTCTGCTGGAGCCTGCTTCAAGTCCCAGTGCTGAATCCAGCTGGCAGTGCCACCTCGGCACTAGCCCTCGGCTCCATCCCTTTGGCTCTGTCCCCTCGGCTCCATCCCTTTGGCTCCGTCCCCTCGGCTCCGTCCTCCGCCGGGGTCACTGTGGTTGAGCGCGGGAGCCGAGGGCCGGCCCTGGCCGGGGGGGTCCCGGTGGGGGTTCATTGTGGGGGATCACGGGCAGCCGGGAGCTGGGGCAGGGCGGGGGTCCTGCTGCGGGGGTCTCAGCGTGGGGCTCACAGGCAGCCGGGGCACGGGGCCGGTTTCTCCTCACCGCACTCCCGCTCCGGCACTCCCGGTGCTCCCGATGCTCCCGGCACTCCCGGTGCCCCCGGCGCTCCTGGCACTCCCGGTGCCCCCGGCGCTCCTGGCACTCCCGGTGCCCCTGGCGCTCCTGGCACTCCCGGCGCTCCTGGCACTCCCGGCGCTCCTGGCACTCCCGGCACTCGCTTCTCCTCGAAGGGGCGAGCACAGCCGCCGGCCTTGGCCCAGAGCTGCCCGCGGGGCGGCTCGGGAGGGCGGGGGGCCAGGCAGGCGGCGCAGCAGCACGGCGGGGGCATCCCCGGCGCCCGGGGGCTCGGCCCCCCCCCGGGGCACTTACAGGGGGGCACCGGGGCCGGGGCGGCGCCGGGGCCGGGCGGGGGCTCCTCCTGCATCAGCTGCAGGAGGATGTCGGCGGCGCCCGAGGGGCTGTCGGGGCGCGCCGGGGGCGCCCCGCGGGAGCAGGGCGGCAGCAGCAGCGCGGGGGGCTCGGGGCCCTTGCCCAGCGGGTCCCCGGCGGTGCAGGGCGGGGCCAGGCCGGCGCCGTGGGTGCGGCGGTGCCGCAGCAGGTGAGCCTTCTGGCTGAAGCCCTTGCCGCAGTCGGCGCAGCGGAACGGCCGCTCCCCCGTGTGCGTCCGCAGGTGCACGGCCAGGTTCACCTTCTGCCGGAACCGCTTCCCGCACTCGGCGCACGTGTGGGGCCGCTCGGCGCAGCCGTGGGGACACTCGGCACAGGCGTGGGGACACTCGGCGCACGCGTGGGGACACTCGGCACACGCGTGGGGCTGCTCGGTGCAGGCGCGGGGCTGCTCGGCGCAGGGGTGGGGCCGCTCGCCACAGGGGTGGGGCCGCTCGCCGCAGGGGTGAGGATGCTCGGCGCAGGTGTGAGGATGCTCGGCGCAGGCGTGGGGCTGCTCACACGTGTGGGGCCGCTTGGTGCAGGCGTGGGGCTGCTCGCAGGGGTGGGGACACTCAGCGCAGGGGTGTGGCCGCTCGGGGCAGGGGTGCGGCTGCCCGCAGGGGTGGGGTCGCTCGCAGGCGTGAGGATGCTCCGCGCAGGGGTGAGGATGCTCCGCGCAGGGATGAGGATGCTCCGCGCAGGTGTGGCGCTGCTCGGCGCAGGTGTGGAGCCGCTCGGCGCAGCCGTGGGGACGCTCGGCGCAGCCGTGAGGACGCTCGGCGCAGGGACACTTGGCACAGGTGTGCAGCTGCTCGGAGCAGGCGTGAGGCCGCTCGCCGCCGCCGTGGCCCGGCCGCAGCCCCCCGTGCTCCGCGCACGCCTCCCCGCAGAGCGCGCAGGGGAAGGGGCTCCCGGCGGGGTCCAGGGCGCCGGGGGCCGCGCCGGGGGTCCCGGTGTGCACCCGCTGGTGCACCCGCAGGGACAGTTTGCTCTTGAAGCGCTTGGGGCACTCGAGGCAGGTGAAGGGCTGGCGGCCCAGGTGCGTCTTCTGGTGTGCCAGCAGGTTGGGCTTCTGCGCGAAGCGCTTCCCGCACTGGGCGCAGGCGAAGGGGCGCTCGCCCGTGTGCACCCGGTAGTGCGTCACCAGGTTGCCCTTCTGGTTGAAGCGGCGGCCGCAGACGCCGCAGGTGAAGGGCCGCTCACCTGTGTGGATGCGCTGGTGGGTGGCCAGGTTGGTTTTGAGGCTGAAGCGCTTGCCGCAGGTGTCGCAGCGGAAGGGGCCGCGCCCGCCGGGGCTGTGCCCGTGCCGCGGCAGCCGCTCGCACTGCGCCAGGCCCCGCCCGCACTCGGGGCACGGCCAGGGCCGGCCCTCGCCCGCCCGCCCCGGGGGGGACCCGGGGGGCTGCTCGGCGCCCGGCTCCGCGGGGGGGGTGCCGGGGCACGGCTTGTGCCCAGCGTGGCTCTTCTGGTGAGCGACGAGGGCGAGCCAGAGCCCGAAGCTGTTCCCGCACTGGTTGCAGATGAAGGGCTTCTCCGGGGGGGCCGCGGCGTCCCCCGGCCCCGGCTGCGCCCCCAGGGGCCCCAGGAGGGGAGGGCCGGGGGCAAAGGGCGCGGCGGGCGCCTCGGGGGGCCGCAGCAGGGGCACCTTGGGGCAGAAGCCGTCGCCGCAGTGGGCGCAGGGGAAGGAGGGCTCACCCGGGGGCGGGGGCGGGAAGCCCTTCTCGGGGCCGGGGAACAGCTCGGCGCCCTCGGGGAGCTTCGGGGCGGGCGGGAGCGGGGCGAAGGGGGCGGGGTCCTGCGGGGCGGGCCCGGGGGGCAGCAGGGCGGGCGCGGCCCCGAAGGGCGCGGCGGGGGCCGGGCCGCGCGCGGGGCAGCGGCGCTGGCGGGGGATGTGCGTCTTCTGGTGGGCCTTGAGGGACACCTTGTCCTTGAAGCACTTGTGGCACTGGGCGCAGGGGAAGGGGCGCAGGTCGGTGTGGGTGCTCTGGTGCGTGACCAGGTTGGTTTTCTGGGTGAAGCGCTTGCCGCACTGGGCGCAGGCGAAGGGCCGCTCACCTGTGTGCACCCGGTAGTGCGTCACCAGGTTGGTTTTCTGGTTGAAGCTGCGGCCGCAGAGGAAGCAGGAGAAGGGCCGCTCGCCCGTGTGGATGCGCCGGTGCGTGATCAGGTTGGGCTTCTGCCGGAAGCTCTTCCCGCACTCGGGGCACACGAAGGGCGCGTCCTCGGGGCAGCCCCGCGCCGGCGCCCGCGCCCGCGCCTTGCCCTCCTCGGGGTGGGCGCCGTGGATGCGCTGGTGCGCCAGCAGGTTGGCCTTCTGCGAGAAGCTCTTGCCGCACTGGGCGCAGGGGAAGGGCCGCTCGCCCGTGTGCACGCGCCGGTGCGTCAGCAGGTTGGGCCGCTGGCTGAAGCTCTTCCCGCAGTCCCCGCAGCGGAACGGCTTCTCCCCGGTGTGGATGCGCTCGTGCGTCACCAGGCTCTGCTTCTGCCGGAAGCCCTTCCCGCACTGGCCGCAGCGGAAGGGGCCGGGGACGCCCCCCTGGGCCCCCCAGCAGCCGCCGCGGGGCGCAGGGGGGTCCCGGGGGGGCTCGGGGCCGCGCTGCCCACCGGGGAACCAGCGGCCGGAGCTGCCGCCCGCAGCCGGGAACAGCTCCAGGGCGCCGGCGCCAATCCCGGGCTTCTCCTCGGGTTCCACCTTGCTCACCCGCCCGGGCTCCACTGCACCGGAGAGAGCCCGGGGTTATCCCGGCTCCCGGAGAATTCGGGGCTGTCCCGAGTGGGGAGGACCTGGGTCCAGCCCCCCCTGCCTTGTCGGCCCCTCACCGCTGAGCCACGGGGACCTGGGGCACCCCAGAGGGCCTCACCTCCCCAGGACTCTCCTGGGCTGTGACCCCCCAAAGGGCCCCCAAACCCCCCAGTTTGTGGCACTCGGGTCCAGAATGGTCCAAACTGGCTCAGAATGGCCAAAACTGGTCTAAAATGGCCAAAACTGGCTCACAAAACTGGCCCACAATGGCCACGAACTGGTTTAGAATTACCATAGACTGGTAATTTTAAATGGCTGTAACCTGGCCCACAATGGCTCCAAAATGGCTGAAAACTGCCCCAAAATGGCTGAAAAAGGTCTTTAAGCTGGTCAAAATTGGCTCAGAACAGCCCCTGACTGGCCCTCAAAAGTTCTAAACTGGCCCAGAATGCCCTCAAACCATCCCAGCCCCCCGATCCCACTGCTCCCGCATTCCCACAGGTCTGGACCCCAGACCATCCCAGTCCCCCGATTCCAGTGCTCCCACAGATCTGCACCCCAAACCATCCCAGCCCCATGATCCCACTGCTCCCCCATTCCCACCAATCTGGACCCCAAACCATCCCAGCCCCTTGATCCCACTGCTCCCCCATTCCCACAGATCTGGACCCCAAACCATCCCAGTCCCCATTCCCAGAGATCTGGACCCCAAACCATCCCAGCCCCTTGATCCCACTGCTCCCTCATTCCCACAGATCTGGACCCCAAACCATCCCAGCCCCATGATCCCACTGCTCCCCCATTCCCACAGATCTGGACCCCAAACCATCCCAGTCCCCCATTCCCACAGATCTGGACCCCAAACCATCCCAGTCCCCCATTCCCAGAGGTCTGCACCCCAAACCATCCCAGCCCCATGATCCCACTGCTCCCCCATTCCCACAGATCTGGACTCACCAGCGCAGGGGCTGCCCAGAGCCTTGGAATCCTCTGGGCCTGTCCGTGCGGCTCCGAACGGCTCCTCGGGCGGCTTCATCCCGAACAAACCCCCTGGCTTAAAGAAGCGGTACCCTGGGGGAACACGGGGCACCGGAGACCCGGGATCAGGGACAGAGCTGCCACTGGGAGAGCTGCGATTGAGCTGCTCCTGGGAGAAGCAGGCTCTGGCAATGGGGGATGCAGCTGCTCCTCGAATACCAGGCTCCAGGTGAGGTGGCACGGAGCCATTCCTGAGCTCTGGGTTCCTCCTGCAGCCCCTCCCATCCCCGGGAATCCCCAGAACGCTTTCATCATCCCAGTTCAAAGTTCCCACAAAAATGCACCCAGCTCTGTGTGGAAAATTCCAGCCCGGCCCCCACCCCAGGGCCACCCCCCACTCACCCGTGCAGGGATCCGAGGGGATCTCGGCGCCGACGGCATCCAGCTGGGATCCGGCCCGCGGCGCCGGGCTCAGCCGGGAATACGGGAGCAGATCCAGGGCGTGGGCGGGCTGCGGAGGGGGCAGCGGCTCAGCGGCATTTGGAGGCCATTTGGGTCATTTGGGGATGTTTGGGGACTTTTCCCCGGGTTTGGCCACAGGCCAAGGGCAGGGATCACGCCCCTATTCCTGCACCCCAACTAGCGATGAGGTCTGGGTTCCTTGCTCCAGGATGGAGCCCGCATCCCTGCTCCCCAAACCAAATCTCTGCTCCCCCAAATTACCTCCCCACCCAAAACAAATCCCTGCTTCCCCAGCAAACAAGATCCCCAAACAAGATCCTTGTTCCCCCCAAACAGATGTCCAACCCTGCTCCTCCAAACCAGATCCGCGACCCCCAAACCGCTGCCCACCCCCCAAAACAGCTCCTTTTCCAGCCAGGAGCCGCTCCGGGGGAGGAACCTTTCCTGAGGAGCCGGTCCCGCTTTTCCGGGGACACTGACCCCGCCCCGAGTCCCCGGTGCCCTCCCGGGTTCCTCCCGTGTCCCCAAAGCCCCGGGGCCCGGCGGAGGCAGAGCCGAGGGGATGGGCTCCCCGCGCTCCGGGACTTCCCATCGCGCCGATTTCCCAGAAAAACTCTCGGGGGGCTCTGGAGGTTGAGGAAAAAAATCACCGAAAAAGCTCCCGGCGCCGGAAATCCCCCCAAGAACCCCCCCGAAAGTCCCGGGGTGCTGGCGGATGGGGATCCCCCCGGGAATTCCCCCGGAATCCCCCCGTACCTGGGGCGCCCCGCCCGCGGACATCGCTCCCCCGGGGCCCTGCCGGCCTCTCCCCGGCCTCCTCGGGCTGCTGCCCGGCCTCTCCCCGGCCTGCGCCTGCTCTCCTTCCGCCACCGACTCCTCAAATGGCCGCGGCGCTGTCCTGGGAGAGCGGGAGAGCCGGAATGTGAGCGGGAGCGGGGACGGGAGCGGCAAGGGCAGCGGGGATGGGAGCGGGAAGGGCAGCGGGAAGCAGGCCGGAGAAGCGCGGCGGTCCCGGAGCGGCTCCGGCGGCCTCGGCCCCCCGGCCTCCTCCTCCTCCTCCTCCTCCTCCTCCTCCTCCTCCTCCTCCTCCCCCCGGAATTTGGGGTGCGGAAGGCGCCGAGCGGGGCCGGATCCGGCTGTGAGCGGCGAGGGCCGGGGAGCGCTGGGAGTTGTAGTTCGGGATGGGATCGGATGGGACGGCATTGGATGGAGGAGATGGGAGCCAGAGCAGCGAGCAGGGAACGGCCCCGGCACGGCACCGGCCTGTCCAGCCGGGAACGGCCCCGGGAGCCGGGAACAGAGCCGGGAACAGCCCCGGGAACAGCCCCGGGAGCCGGGAATAGCCCCGGGAGTAGCCCCGGGAGTCGGGAATAGCCCCGGGAGCCGGGAATAGCCCCGGGAATAGCCCCGGGAATAGCCTCGGGAGCCGGGAACAGCCCGGGAGCTGGGAATAGCCCCGGGAGTCGGGAATAGCCCCAGGAATAGCCCCGGGAGCCGGGAGTAGCCCAGGGAGTTGGGAATAGCCTCGGGAACCGGGAATAGCCCCGGGAACCGGGAATAGCCCAGGGAGTCGGGAACAGACCCAGGAACCGGGAATAGCCCCAGGAATAGCCCTGGGAACCGGGAATAGCCCCAGGAATAGCCCCGGGAGCCGGGAATAGCCCCGGCAACCGGGAATAGCCTCAGGAGCTGGGAATAGCCCCGGGAGTCGGGAATAACCCCGGGAACCGGGAATAGCCTCAGGAGCTGGGAATAGCCCCGGGAACCGGGAATAGCCCCAGGAATAGCCCTGGGAGCTGGGAATAGCCCCGGGAGTTGGGAATAGCCCCGGGAGTCGGGAATAGCCCCAGGAATAGCCCCGGGAACCGGTAATAGCCCCAGGAATAGCCCCGGGAGCCGGGAATAGCCCCGGGAGCCGGGAATAGAACCGGGAATAGCGCCGGGAATAGAACCGGGAATAGCGCCGGGAATAGCCCCAGGAGCCGGGAATAGCCCCGGGAACAGCCCCGGGAACCGGGAATAGCCCCGGGAATAGCCCCGGGAATAGCCCCGGGAGCCGGGAATAGCTCCGGGAACAGGGAATAGCCCCGGGAGCCGGGAATAGCCTCGAGAGTTGGGAATAGCCCCGGGAGCCGGGAATAGCCTCGGGAGCTGGGAATAGCCCCGGGAATAGCCCCGGGAGCCGGGAATAGCCTCAAGAGTTGGGAATAGCCTCGGGAGCTGGGAACAGCTCCGCAGTCAGGAATAGCCCCGGTACATCTGCGCCTGAAGAACCGGGAATACCCCGGGGACCGGGCACAGCCCCGGCACAGCCGCAGTCAGGAGCAGCCCTGGGGCCCGGGAGGAGCCCGGCACGGAACCGCCTCATCGGCCGGGAACAGCCCCGGGGCCACCGGGCCGGATTCCGCCGGGGCCGCCGGTTCCTCCCGGGGCTCGGGGATCCGCGCTGCGCTCGGTGCCGGCCGCCCCTCGGGGGGAATCTGGAGTGACCCCCAGCACCGGCGCCCTGCTGGGGAACCGCGGACCCGCCGTGGCGCGGGTGTCCCCCCTCGACACCCCCAAACACAACCCGAGCCCCCCCAAGCCCCGGTGCCACCCGCACCCCGCTGCGGCCCCCCAAAGCCGAGCCCCCGCCCCGATCCGTGTGCCCCCGGGCCCGTGACCGCGACCCCCGCGGACCCTCCCGGGGAAACTCACGGGCGGCCGCTGCCCCGCGCCGCGGTGACGTCACGGGCGCGGTGACGTCAGTACGTCGATGACGTCATGTGTCAGCAGCGGCCGCGTCCGGCCGCGCCCCGTTCCGGGTCGGGGGGCGGGGCCGCGGGGCAGCGCCCCCTGTCGGCCTCGCGGGACAGCGCAGCCGCGCGGAGACGGGAGGGGCCGGAGAGATCCCGGCCCCCAATGTCCCCCCAGTGTCCCTCAGTGTCCCTCGGTGTCCCCCCAGTGCCCCCTCTGTGTCCCTCGGTGTCCCCCCAGTGTCCCTCTGTGTCCCTCGGTGTCCCCCCAGTGTCCCTCGGTGTCCCTCGGTGTCCCCCCAGTGCCCCCTCTGTGTCCCTAGGTGTCCCCCCAGTGCCCCCTCTGTGTCCCTCGGTGTTCCCCCAGTGTCCCTCGGTGTCCCCCCAGTGCCCCCTCTGTGTCCCTAGGTGTCCCCCAGTGCCCCCTCTGTGTCCCTCGGTGTCCCCCCAGTGCCCGCTCTGTGTCCCTAGGTGTCCCCCAGTGCCCCCTCTGTGTCCGTCGGTGTCCCCCCAGTGTCCCCCAGTGCCCCCTCTGTGTCCCTCGGTGTTCCCCCAGTGTCCCCTCAGTGTCCTTCGGTGTCCCCCCAGTGTCCCCCCAGTGTCCCTCGGTGTCCCCCCAGTGCCCCCTCTGTGTCCCTCGGTGTTCCCCCAATGTCCCCGAGTGCCCCCTCGGTGTCCCCCCAGTGTCCCCTCAGTGTCCCTCGGTGTCCCCCAGTACAGCCCCAGCACTCCCCAGTAACCCCCCCCCCAAAGCCCCCCAGTGCTCCCCCGTGCCACCCGCGCCCCCCAGGGCTCCTCTGTGTCCCCCACACCTCCGGATGTCCCCCCACATCGCAGCCCCCGCCTTCCTCACCTCCCTCTGCCCCACACTCCTCCTCCTGCCCCCAGGAGGGGACACCGGGGACAAGAATAGCCGGGAAGAGCCTGGGTTGTTCCCAGGGTCTGGAGCCCATTCCCGGGGACACGATCCCATCCCAGGGACCCCACACCATTCCCGGGGGCGCAGAGGTCATCCGTGGCAGGCAGGAGGCTGTTCCCGGGGCCCGGAGCCATTCCCGGGCCACAGGCGCCCTTGCCCGCTCTCAGGAGCTTGTTCCTGGGGTCAGGATGTCATTCTCAGCGGGACATGACAACATTCTCAGCGGGACATGACAACATTCCCGGCGGGCAGGAGCCATTCCCGGGGAGCACCAGCCCATTCCCGGTAGTCAGGAGCCCGTTCCCTGGGGCAGGGGTTTGTTGCCGAGGACAGGAGCCTGTTCCTGAGAGCAGGATGTCACTCCCAGTGGGACATGAAGCCATCCCCGGGGGCCTGGGGGTTGTTCCCAGGAGCAGGAGTCCGCTCCCGGGAGGCTGGAGCCCGTTCCAGGAGGCCGGAGTTTGTTCCCGGAGCACTGAAGCCCGTTCCCGGGCGAAGGGTTTGTTCCCGGGGCGCAGAAGCCGCTCCCGGGGCTGCAGGCTGTTCCCGAGGGCAGGCTGTTGGAGATGACGCCATTCCCGGGGTCTCTCCCCCCATCCCATCCCATCCCATCCCGTTCCATCCCAGCCGGCCCCTCCTCCCGGGCCCCGCGGGGTGGGGGGGTCACCCGCGGGGCCGTCCCGGGGGCGGATTTGGGGGCAGATCCCAGGAAATGGGCTCATGCCGGCCCGACGCCAGCGGCCCGTGGATCCGTGAGGCCGTTCCCGGCGGGATGAGGCTCCCGGTGTCCCTGTGGCTGCCGCTGGCCCTGGCGGTGGCCGCGGTGGCCGCGGGCCAGTCCCCGCTCCAGCGGCGCGTGGTCCGCGATGTGCTGGAATATTTCCACGGGCGCAGCAACGTGCATTTCCTCTTCAAGGAGCGGGACGTGGACGGGGTCATCGAGCGGGTGAGTAACGGCATTCGGCACCGGGATTCGGCACCGGGATTCGGCACCGGGGATGGGGAGGGGCGCGGGGACGGGCGGGGGTGTCCCGAGGGGAATGGGGACGGGGACGGAGTGTCCAGGAGGGAGCAGGCGGGAGAAGGGGTCAGCGAGGGGGGAACAGGGATTGGGATCTAGGATTTGGGGTTCGGGATGGCCGCAAGAACAGGGAAGGGGGCGGGGAGGTGTCCTGCAGGGAGCAGGTGGTGACCGGGGTCATCGAGCACGGCACAATAGGATTCGGGACCGGGATTCGGGGTCCGGGATCCGGGATGACCGTGGGAATGGGGACGGTGTTGGGGTGTCCCGGAGGGAGCAGAGGGAGGGTTGAGGAGGGTGTTGGGAGGTCTCTGAGGGAATGGGAAATGGACAGGATCATGGAGAAGGTGAACTTGGGATTTGGGGCTCGGGGTTCAGGACTGGGGGCCGGGATGGCCACGGGTATGGGGAGGGGATCGGGGTGTCCCAAGGGGAATAGGCGGGCGCTGGGTGCCGGGGTGTCCCAAGGGGAATAGGCGGGCGCTGGGTGCCGGGGTGTCCCAGGGTGCCCCCGGGTCGGCCCTGCTGCCCGGGCTGAGCTTGGTTATTCATTAACGGATCTGAGGTGATCCCGGTGCTCCCACAGCCAGCTCCATCCCAGGGTGCCCCTGGACACTGTCCCGTGCCTGGGAAGGACCAGGACTCCAGGGACCCTCCACTTTGGGCCACTTGCCCATCCTGGGCAGCCCTGGAGTCATTCCTGGGATGGGTTTACCCCAAATCTCCAGGATTCAGGATCCCTCCCAGGGTTTAGGGTCCCTCCTGGGATTTGGGGTTCCTGTGGGAGATTTGGGGTCCCTCTCAGGGGTTGGCATCTGTGGGGTTCAGGGTCTCCCCCAGGATTTGGGGGCGCTCTGGGGATAGTTGGGTCACTCCTGGGGTTTGGGGTCTCAGTGGGGGCTTTATTTCCCTGGGAATCTGTGGGGTTTGGGAGTCCCTCGGGAGGTGGGGATCCCTCCGGGGCCGTGCCACGCCCTGCCACCCCTGTCCCCGCAGGAGGATGCCTCGGGGACGTTCGTGCAGCTGCGCCTGGCCCTGGCACAGACATCGTGTCGGAAGCGGGCGCCGCAGCGGCACTGCCGGGTGCTGGAGAGCCGGGTGAGGGGGGACCTTGGGACTGTCCTGGGGTGTCCCTCCTGCCCTGGGGCACAGCCCAGCGTGTTCCCATCTCCCCTGGGCACATCCTGGAGTGTTGCCCCCTCCCTCAGGACACATTCCAAGCTGTCCCACTCCCTTGTGGCACATCCTGTTCCCCCTATAGGGCGCCATCCCTGAATGTCCCCTATCCCTCGGGGCCCATCTCGGGTGTCCCCTCTCCCCTGGGGCACATCCCTGGGTTTTCCACATCCCTTGGGCCCCATCCCAGAGGTCACACAGCCCCTAAGCCTCCTGCAGACCCCCGTCCCCCCACCATGCTGCTGTGGGGTGCCGAGGTGGCACAGAGAGGATGGTGGTTGGTGCCAGAGGGTCCCCAGGGGTGACATCCCATCGTGTCCCCAGAGGAAGCCAATCTGCCTGGCCTGCTACAAGTTCGACACCAGTGACGTCCCCAAGGTGCTGGACAAGTACCACAACTGCGGCCCCAGCCACCACCTGGCTGCCAAGGTGAGGTGCCTCCAGTGTCCCCCAGTGCCCCCGGTGTCCCCTCCGTGTCCCCACCCGGTGCCAGCCCCTGCTGTGCCCACAGGAGATCCGGCAGCGGGACGAGGCCGAGTGCCGGGCGGTGGAGGAGGCCGGGAAAGGGGGGGACACGCTGTACCTGCCCGGAATGTTCGCCTTCTCCCGGGGGCTGCCGGCCTAGGTGGGTACGGGGACACCCCTGGGGACACCCCGGGCTGGGGACAGGGGGACAGAGGCATCCCATCACCGCCCCCCTGCTCCATGTCCCCTTTGCAGGCACCACGGCACCGATGGACGCTGCCACGGCGGTCCCGGCCTCCCCCGCTTGTCCCCCCCCAGCACCGTGTGAGCGAGGAGGGTCCCGGGCGTGTCCCCCCCTCCCGCCTGTCCCCGCTGCCCAGTAAACCCAGCGCTGGCTCCGCTGTCACGGCTCTCATTCCCGCCTGGCACCGCCCGTGTCACCTCCCCTGCTGTCCCCAGGCATGAGATGGGGACGTGGTGGGTGGGGAGTGGGCTCCACGTCACCACTGCCCGTGTCACCTGTTGTCCCCAGGGGTGAAAGAGAGGGACACGATGGGTGCGGGCTGAGCAGTGGAGAGACCCCTGAGGCCACAGGACAGAGGGACACTGAAGGGTGGGACATGTTTAATGCACATTGCCACCATGTCCCCGAGATGTCCCACAGCTGAGGCTGGGCTCCCCACGGCTCCTCTGGTGCTCCCTGGGGATCCTCTGCTGCGCTGTGGTGGCACTGGGGGTACCCTAGCTCCAGTGTGGGGGTCCCACAGCTCAGAGGGTGAAGGAGACAGGCTTGTGGTGGCTCTGGGGGTCTCAAGGTGACATTGTGGGCTCTGGGGGCTTTCCTGGATCCACTTTTGGGGTCCCACGGGTAAGAAAACGCAGTTGGGCAGGGGTGGCATTGAGGGTCTCCTGGACTTGTTTTTGGGGTCTCACAGTTGAGAAGATGAAGGAGCTGGACTGGTGATGCCTCTGGGGTATCCCAGCCCTGCTTTCGGGGTCCAAGCTCAGGCTGTTGTGGCTCTGGGGGTTCTCCTGGCCCCATTTTTGGGGTCGAATGGCTCAGATGAGGGTGGCTTTGGGCTGTGGTGGCTCTGGGGGTTTTCCTGGCCCAGTTTTTGGGGTCCTGTGGGTCAGATGAGGGCGGCTGTGGTGGCTCTGGGGGTTCTCCTGGCCCCGTTGTTGGGGTCGAATGGCTCAGATGAGGGTGGCTTTGGGCTGTGGTGGCTCTGGGGATTCTCCTGGCCCCATTTTTGGGGTCCTGTGGCTCAGATGAGGGCGGCTTTGGGCTGTTGTGGCTCTGGGGGTTCTCCTGGCCCCGTCTTTGGGGTCGAATGGCTCAGATGAGGGCAGCTGTGGTGGCTCTGGGGATTCTCCTGGCCCCGTTGTTGGGGTCCTGTGGCTCAGATGAGGGTGGCTCTGGGGGTTCTCCAGTCCCGTCTTTGTGGTCCCACAGCCCAGCCAGCGCAGCCTCCATGCTGTGGCACCCCCGGGCGCGGCTCTCCCGGCCGCTCCGCGCTCTCGGGCGGCCCAGCGGCGCTCAGAAGCCGAAGTTGCCGTGGTGGCGGCGGCCGAGGGTGCGCTGTGCCTGGGCGATGGAGTCGTCGGCGCGGCGGCCGAGCTCCCGGCACTCCCGCAGGGCCTGGCCCAGCTGCCGCGTGGCCTCCTCCAGCACGGCGCTGCGGCGCGCAGGCCGCGGCTCCCAGAAGCCGGCCTGCACCCAGGGCTGCGGCGGCTCGGCCGGAGCGGCGGGCGAGGCCTCGGCGTCCAGCGCGGCGTCCAGCTCCCGGCACAGGCGGAAGAGCTCGCTGCCGCGGCCCGCCACGCGCTGCCCGTCGATGGCCTTGAGGCCCGGCAGCATGGCGGCCAGCGCGGCGCGGTAGGCCGGCGCGGCGCACAGGGGGTTGCCCAGGTTGCCCAGCGGGTCCCGCAGGCGCAGGCTCTCCAGGTGCCGCAGGCCCTGCAGGCAGCGCAGCTGGCGCAGGCTGCGCAGGCGGTTCCCGGCCAGGTTGAGCTGGCGCAGGCTGCGGCAGCCCCGCAGCGGCTCCACGCTGGCCACGCGGTTGCCGGCCAGGTTGAGCACGGCCAGGGCGCGCAGCGTGGCCAGCGGCGCCAGCCCCGCGATGGCGTTGCCGGACAGGTCCAGCCACTCCAGGTTGGAGCAGTCGGCCAGGCAGCCCAGGTGGGCGATGCCGCGGCCCCGCAGCCGCAGCAGCAGGATGGACTCCAGAGAGAACTCGCCCGTGGTGGCCTTGAGCAGCGCCGGCGTCACCCGCACCCCGGAGCCTTCGTCCTCCTCCTCCTCCTCCTCCTCTGCCTCCTCCTCCGATGGCTCCGACACCTCCGGCTCCGGCGCCTCCTCCCCGCGCCCCTCCATCCCTGAGGGGAGGTCCCGGGGGGACAAAGGCGCTGCGGTGGCACTGGGGGATCCCCCGGGGTGGCCTGAGGTGTGGGGACGCATGTGGGGTGAGTGGGGCACAGGGACACGTGGGGCACATCCAGGGGAACAGGGGACGCGTCAGGGGGTGTGGAGCACAAGGAGACATGGGGGGCATCTGGGGGTGTCACCTCCTCCTCCCCACGCCCCTCTATCCCCGCGGGGGGCCCTGAGCAGGGCAAGGGGCTGCGGGTGGCACTGGGGAATGTCTCTGGACAGACACGGTGGCTACGGGGTGGTCTGTGGTGTGGGGACACGTGTGGGACACATCTGGGTAGGAACTGGGGTGCAGAGACATATGTGGGACATATCTGGGGGGGTCTTGGGGGTGTGGGGACATATGTGGGACCCAAAGGGCATTGGTGTGGTCAGGGGACACGCGTGGGGCAGATCTGGGGGGAACCTGGGGCACAGGGACAGATCCAGGGCCCATGGAGAGCCCCCACATCCCAAGTGGCCCTCACCCCAACATCGCCCAGACCCACCGTGTTCCATCCCCCGGTGCCTCCAGGGCTCCCCATTCCCGCCGTCGATGCCCCCGTTACACCCCAGAGCCGCCCATCGCCCCCGGACCCAGCCCGCGACCCCACTGACACCCCCCCCGGTGCTCCCAGACCCTCCTGTTGCCCCCGTGGGCCCGCCGAGCCCCTCCATTCCGCCCCCTGTGTCCCCCCGGTGCCCCCAATTCCCCAAAGCCCCGCTGCCCCCCCGCTCTCACCGCACGGCGGCTCCCGGCGGCCCCGAGGCCACGCCCCCGTTACCATGGGAACGGGGCCCCGCCCACCCCGGGCATCGCTGAATCGCCACGCCCCCTCTCGTGGCCACGCCCCTTCCTTTCGGTCACCCGCGGCCCGTCCGCCCCGAGATGGCCCCGGGCCCCCCGACAAGTGCCATAAAAACGGCTTTTATTGGCAGTGCGACTTCATTCCCAGCGTGTCCTGCCCACGGCAGCACCGCGGCGGGGACACCCCTCCTGTCCCCGCGCTGGGGTCCCCCCTCCTGTCCCCGCGCTGGGGTCCCCCCGTGCCCCTCACCGGGGCGTTTCCAGCGCCACCGGCCACAGCGCTCTGGCGGCCGCTCCCGCGCTACTGCCGGTGGCAGAATGGGCCAGGCTCCTGCGGGATCCTGTGCAATCCCCCTGCCGGGGCCCCCGGCACATGCCGCTGCTGCGGGGTCACCACCAGCGCTGCTGGAGGCACTGGCACACCCCAGCACATCCCGCTGCAGGGTGCCAAGGGTGCAGCGCTGGGGAACCCAGCACATTCCAGCGCTCGGGATGTGCCACTGGCACCTACTGGGTCCCCAGGCACATCCCAGTGTCAGGGCTCGCCACCGGCAGCCCCCAGGGCCCGTGGCCCCTCCCGGCACCGCAGTGCCAAGGACTCGCCGCCGGCGTCCCCTGGAGCCCCTGGCACCTCCTGGCGTTCAGGGGCAGAGGGTGGGGGGCTCTGGCCAGCTCAGCTGGGACCCAGTGACGCCGGTGGCAGTGCCAGCGGTGGCCGTGCCCGCCGCCGTGCCGGTGCCGGTGCCGTGGGTGCGCTCGTGGCGCTCCAGGTGAGTTTTGCGGGTGAAGCTGCGGCCGCAGCGGGCGCAGCGGTAGGGCCGCAGCCCCGTGTGCACGGCCTCGTGCCGGCCCAGGTTCGTCTTGGAGCTGAAGCGGCGGCCGCAGCGGGTGCAGGCGTGGGGCCGGGTGCCCGAGTGCACCAGCAGGTGCCGCGCCAGGTGCGCCTTGCGCCCGAAGCCACGCCCACACTGCGGGCAGGTGAAGGGGCGCTGGGCAGGGGGCGCCTGGGCACAGCTCTGCCCACATTCGGCACTGGGCACCTGCGGCTGGTGCTGGCCGTCCTGGGCGCCGGGCACTTGGGGGGGTTGCGGGAGGGGCTGGGGGTCCTGGGCGCAGCCGCGGCTGCAGTTGGCACCGGGCACCTGTGACAGGAGCTGGGGGTCCTGCACCGAGGGGCGCTCGGCCGTGGGTGCCTGCGACGGGAGCTGGGGCTCCTGGGCTCCGGGCTCCTGTGGGGGCTGCAGGTGATCCTGAGCACAGCCCAGGGCTTCGTTCTCCAGGTGCTGCCACAGGTGCGACGACGAGTTCTGCTTCCAGGTGAGGCTGGTCCCGCACTGGGGGCAAATGAGCAGCTTCTCCTCAGCAGGGACTTCCGCGTCCCCATCCCGGTGTTCATCCAGGTGTCCGTTCCCAGCTCCTGCCATCGCTTCCGCGTGCAGCCCCAGCTGCGGCGCCGGGCTCTGCTTCCAGGCAAGGCCGCTCTCACAGCCCAGGCAGGGCAGCGGCTTCTCCTCGGCAGCGCCGTCCCCGAGGCCGTCGCCGTCCCCGCCGCAGCGTCCGCGGCCCGGCGCGGGCTCCCCGTGCAGGCGCAGGTGGCGCAGGAGGTGCTGGCGGTGTGCGAAGCGGCGGGGGCAGCGCGGGCAGGGGTGCGGGCGCTCCCCGGTGTGCGTGCGCAGGTGCCGGTCCAGGTGCGTCTTCTTGCGGAAGCGGCGGGCGCAGCGCGGGCAGGGGTAGGGCCGCTCGCCGGTGTGCGTGCGCAGGTGGGAGCGCAGGTGGATGCGCTGCCGGAAGCGGCGGCCGCAGTGCGGGCAGGGGAAGGGCCGCTCGCCCGTGTGCACCCGCAGGTGCCGCGTCAGGTGCGCCTTCTTGCCGAAGGCCTTCCCGCACTGCGGGCAGCAGAAGGGCCGCGGGCCGGGCTGGGGGCAGCGCCCGCACCCGCCGGGGCCGGGGCTCATCCCCGCGCCAGCGCCGGCCCCGAAGCCCATCCCGATGGCGTCCAGGCGGGGCCCCGGCCCCCAGGCCGGCAGCACGCCGTAGCCCAGCTCCTCCGGGCACGGCTCCTCCGCTTTGCAGCTGCCGGCGCAGCCCGGGCTCCCGGCGGGGTCGGGGGGGATGGAGCCGGGCAGGGGCTGCGGGGCCAGCGCGGCCTCGGCCCCGGCTCCGGCTGCAGCTGCCCAGGCCTCGGCCTCATCCTCGTCCTCCTCCACCTTCACCTTCCGCACCAGCCACTGCCCTGCGGGGACACGGGAGGGGACGTGCCAACGCCAGGATGTCCTGGGCCAGCCACCGGCACCTGGACACGGTAACTGTCACTCAGGGACCTGCAGCTGCCAGCAGCACAGACGCGGTGACCGTCGAGGCCAATGGCACCGGGGACATGGCAACCGTCACTTCAAAGACCTGGCACCTGGCCCAGGGGACATGGTGACCATCCCCCAAGGACCCAGCACTGCCACCAGCCCCGGGACAGGGTGACAGTGACCATGTGGCCCGGCGTTGCCAGGAGACACCTGGCAGTGCCGGTGTGACCGCCATGGCCCTCCCCCGAGTGTGTCCCTCACCTGCTCTGTGGAGCTCCGGGTCCCCTGGATCATCCCTGTCATCCTCGGGGGCCACCTCCGCCTTGGGGACCACCAGCCACGCTGAGGGGACAAAGAGGCACAGACAGGTCCCTCCCCGGCTCAGGGGCGGCCCCCAGCACCCCGGGCCCCACCTGAGAGCCCCCCGGAATCCCCCAGTCCCCACCTGAGCCGGCGCATCCCGGGGCTTCCATCTCCTCCAGCTCCGGCTTGGCCACGGGGGGACCTGCGGGAGGGGGAAGGAGGGCACGAGGTGAGCTCCCCCAGACCCCAGCTAGGGGGTCTGACCCTCGGGGCCCACCCGGGGGGCTTCGGGACCCCCGGGCACCTACCCAGGGCACGGAGGGGGTCAACTCTCTCCTGCCTGGTGGGGCCGGGCGGGTCTGGGAGGGTTCGAGGGGAATCCAGGGGGGATTCAGGGGGGTCAGACAGGGCTCACAGGGATCTGGGGGGGGTCCCCTGGGATTTCCTGGGGCTCTGGGGTGGTCCGCGGGGTTCCCGTGGAGTGGTGTCCCCGTCCTGGTCCCCCAGCAGCTCAGGGCCACGCCGCCCCCGCTCTCCGTGCCCCCGGGTCCCCCCGTACCCCCAGTGGAGCCCTTTCCGCAGCCCCAGCCCGCTCTGGGCCCCCGCAGTGCGCCCCAACCCCCTCCGCCCCCCCCAAACCGTTTTTGTTCCCCAAGTGTCCCCTCCCTTCCCCCACTTCCCGTCCCCGCCTCCCCATCCTGCCCCTCCCCTTCGCTTCCCGAGCCCTTCCTGCCGCTCCCGAGCCCGGTGCCGGTGCCGGTGCCGAGCCCGGTCCGCTCCCGCTCCCGCCCGTACCCGTGGCCTCCGGTGTCCTCCGGCCCCACCGGCGCCGCCGCGCCCCGCCCCTCGCGGTGGCCGCCGGTCCTCCCGCCCCACCGGGACCGCCCCCCGTGTCCGCACCCCCCCCGGGCCCCCGGCGCCCCTGGGTGCCCCCCGTGTCCTCCACCCCGGGGCCGTACCCCCGCCTCGGAGGGGACACGCACACGGCTGGCTCGGGGACAGGATGAACGGGGCGTGGGGACACGGCGGGGACACGGGGGGACACGGGCAGGGACACGGGGGGACACGGGGGGACACGGGCAGGGACACGAGGACACCAGCGGACTTGGGGACACTCAGGGAGACGTGGGGTGAACAAAGGGCAGGGACACGGGATGGAAACGGGGACGTGGAGGACACGGGGAGGACATGGGAGGACACAGGACCGGGCCATGGGGGGACACGGGGCTGGGGGGACACAGGGGACCTGAGGGGACACGGGACAGGGACCTGGAGGCATGGGGGGACACAGGACCAGGCCATGGGGGGACACAGGGGACCTGAGGGGACACGGGAGACCTGAGGGGACACGGGACAGGGACCTGGAGGCATGGGGAGACACAGGACCAGGCCATGGGAGGACACGGGGCTGGGGGGACACAGGGGACCTGAGGGGACACGGGACAAGGACCTGGAGGCAGGGCGGCACATAGGGGTCACAGCCCCTATGTGTCACACAAGGGGACACACGGCAGGGACACGGGGGGTTGAGTGTGACCAGGAGCCGCTGTCCTGCCACATCCGTGTCCCCGTGCCGGATCCCGGATGTCCCACGCCATTACCTTCTCCCGGGAAACGGGGAGATGTCACCCTGGTGTCACCGTGCCGCCCCCCCAAGCCGCCAGCTGCGCCCAATCGGTGTCACCGCAGCTGGTGGCACTTCTGGGCACTTTCCATAAATCCCGAGGCCGCTTGGCAGTGCCAGAGCTGGGGCCGGCGAGTGGCGCTGGGCTGGGTGGCACTGGGGGTGGCCCCGTGGGACCCTGTGGCCGCAAGGACACCCCAGGAATGGTGCCGGCGCAGTGACCTGGAGCCCCGTTTTCCGGGAGGAGCGGGAGCCGCCATGGCCGCAGCGGCGGGGACGCGGCTCGCTGCCGGAGCCGGGGCCGTGGCCGTGCTCTGGGTGACGGCCGTGGGGGCAGCCTCAGGGTGAGGGGCCGGGATGGGAGTGGGGATGGGAATGGGAATGGGAATGGGAATGGGAATGAGGGCTGGGAATGGGAACTGGGGATGGGAGCTGGGAATGGGAACTGGGGATGAGGGATGGGAGCTGGGGATGGGAACTGGGAATGAGGGATGGGAATGGGAGTGGGAACTGGGAATGGGAATGGGAACTGGGAACGAGGGCTGGGAATGGGAATGGGAACTGGGGATGGGAACTGGGGATGGGAACTGGGAATGGGAACTGGGAATGAGGGCTGGGAATGGGAATGGGAACTGGGAATGAGGGCTGGGAATGGGAATGGGAACTGGGAATGAGGGCTGGGAACTGGGGATGGGAACTGGGAACTGGGAATGGGTGTGGGAGCTGGGAAAGAGAACTGGGAACCAGGGGTGGGAAATAGAGATCAGAGACTGAAACTGGGAATGGGGAATGGGAGCCGGGGATGGGTGTGGGAGCCGGGGATGGGAACTGGGAATGGATGTGGGAGCCAGGAATGGATGTGGAAACCAGGAAAGAGAACGGGGAATGGGTGTGGGAGCCGGGGATGGGTGTGGGAGCCAGGAAAGAGAACTGGGAATGGGTGTGGGAGCCGGGGATGGGTGTGGGAGCCAGGAAAGAGAACTGGGAATGGGTGTGGGAGCCGGGGCTGGGTGGTAGGAGCAGGGCTGGGTGCTGGGCTGGGTGCCAGCAGGCAGGATGGATCCCCGGTGGGTGCTGGCACGGAGGCTGGGAGCTGGGATGTGTGCCCAGAGCGGGATGGATGTGGTGGGTGCCCGATGGGAGCTGGGCTGGATCTGGGATCGTGCTGGGTGCTGATGGATCCCGGCTGGATCCCGGCGGGTCCCGCGGGTGCTGCAGACGCTGGTGCGAGCGGACGGTGCAGGTGACGGAGCAGGAGGAGGTGACGCCGCGGCGCGAGGCCGCGGTGCCGTGTCCCAGTCTGTACCAGTACAGCCTGGCCGGGTGGCGCCTGGACCGGGACCGCACGCGCCGGGACCGCGGGAATTCCGCCGGGGACACCGAGCCCGCCCTCTGCTACATCTACCGGTGAGCGCGGGGGCGTGCGGCGCGCGGTCACACCAGGTGACACCGGGTGACACCGGCGTGTCCCCACAGCCCCCCGGAGGTGCAGCCGGTGGTCCGGAACCGCACGGAGCGTGGCTGCTGCCCCGGCTGGAGCGGGGCCCGCTGCACTGAGGGTGAGGGGGTCACGGGGATGTCCCCACTGTGCCATTCCCGCTGGGAGCTGGGATGGGCGTCATTCCCACCCCGTCACTCCCAGCGGGTGCTGGGAGCAGTGCTAGGTGCCAGGATGGGAGCTGGGATTGGATCTAGGGCGAGGACCGGGAGCTGGGACTGGTGTTAGGATGTGTTCTGACAGCCGGGATGGGTGTCACTCCCACCCATCATTCCCGCTGTGATCCCCTCACTGTGCCATTCCCATTGGGTGCCAGGATGGGTGCTGGGGCGGGTGCCACCCCCCTGTGGCCCCTGGTGTCACCCACCGTCCCCGGCCCGCAGGCCCCGGCTCCCTGGGCCGCTGTTTCAGCGCGTGGCAGTGCCAGGACGGCCACAACAGCAGCGCCGTGAGCCGCGCCGAGTGCTGCCAGCACCCCTGGGGACACAGCTGGCGCCGCGGGGACAGCGGGGACACCGCGGGGCCCTGCCTGCCCTGCACCCGCCTGCCCCTGGGCGGGGACGGGGGGTCCCCAGGCCACCGCAGCCCCCCGGCCACGTGCCAGGCCTGGGCCGGGACGCGTTTCCGCACCTTCGACGGGCGGCACTTCGGCTTTGCCGGGAGCTGCCGGTACAGCCTGGCCACGGCCACCGACGGCACCTGGGACGTCACCATCGGCCTCGGACAGCCCCGGGTACGGGCACGGGCAGGAGGGCACCGGGGGACACTCAGAGTCACCCCTGGCCTGGAATGGGGCTGGGCTGGACGTCGGGATGGGTGACAGCACCTGGGATGGCACCATCAGCCTCAGACACCCAGAGGCGGGAGGGACAGGATGGGTCACTGGGGTCACGGGCCCCGTTCCCAGAGCTGGAATGGTGGCTGGCAGCCGTGGGGGTGATGGATGGGAGCTGGGATGGGTTTGGGAGCCAGGATGGGACCTGGGATGGCACACCCATGGCTCCCTCCCTGGTGTGAGTGTCCCATCCCTGTCCCCGCTGTCCCTGGCACACCTGAGTGTCCCAGTGCCACCCCCACGGCCGCAGGTGCTGCACATGACCTTTGGGACAGACACGGTGGTGGCCGAGGGACAGAATGTGTCAGTGAATGGGGCAGCAGTGCCACAGGGACGCCCCTACCTGCACAAAGGTGAGGTCCCCAAGGCCACCAGCCTGGGCCAGGGCGGGGATGGGCCCCCAGTAACGTCAGGAAGCACCAGGACGCGGTGACCAATCACTGGAATCCCTGTCCCCCATCGTGTCCCCATCGTGTCCCCATCCTATCCCCCCCTGCCCCATCCCCTCGTGCAGGGCTCGGTGTCACCTGGCCAGGTGACTGGGTGGCCGTGGCCAGCAGCCTGGGTGTGCGGGTGGCCTGGGACGGGCACCTGGCAGTGACAGTGACAGCGGAGCCTGAACTGCACGGTGGCACCTGGGGACTCTGCGGCACCTACACCGACGACCCTGCAGGTGAGTTCCACAGGCCCAGTGCCACCCCCACCCTGCCTGGGGGGCCGGGGGGACACCCCACGTGTCCCCACCCCGCCTGTCCCTCCAGATGACTTCGTGCTCCCGGACGGGGACATCGCTGCCTTCGCCGCCACCTTTGGCAACGCTTGGAAGGTGCCAGGGGCTGCCACAGAGGTACCTCAGGGGCCAGGGTGACCCCCCCCGTGCCCGTTTGGGGGTCCCTGGGGGTCTCCCCCGCGCTGAGGGACCCCCGGCTCAGCCCCCGTGCAGGGACGTGCCCGAGGGTGGCACCACGTGTGGCCCAGGTGAGGTGGCAGTGGCGGTGGCCACATGCGGGCGGCTGCTGGCCCAGCCCTTCCGGCAGTGCCACGGCGAGGTCAGCGGCTCCGGGGGGCCCCGGGGGGCTTGGGGTGTCCCCGGGGGTGGCAGGGGGTCCTCCGGGGGTCGCGAGGGCTCCTGGAGGGCTCTGAAATATCCCGGGGTCCTGGGAAGTACTGGGAGGCTCCTGGGAGTTCCAGGGGATCCCGAAGTTGTGCCAGGATGTCCTGGGGGTTCCCAGCGGCTTTTGAGGGGTTTGGGGGGGTCCCAGGGGATTCCAGAGAGTCCTGGGGGGTCCTGTGAGGTCCCAGGGGGTCAGGAGGGGTCCTGGGGTGTCCTGAGGGTCCCAGGGGATTCCAGAGAGTCCTGGGGGGTCCTGTGAGGTCCCAGGGGGTCAGGAGGGGTCCTGGGGTGTCCTGAGGGTCCCAGGGGATTCCAGAGAGTCCCGGTGGGGTCCTGTGAGGTCCCAGGGGGTCAGGAGGGGTCCTGGGGCGTCCTGAGGGTCCCAGGGGATTCCAGAGTGTCCTGGGGGGTCCTGTGAGGTCCCAGGGGGTCAGGAGGGGTCCTGGGGCGTCCTGAGGGTCCCAGGGGATTCCAGAGAGTCCTGGGGGGTCCTGTGAGGTCCCAGGGGGTCAGGAGGGGTCCTGGGGTGTCCTGAGGGTCCCAGGGGGTTCCAGAGAGTCCTGGGGGGTCCTGTGAGGTCCCAGGGGGTCAGGAGGGGTCCTGGGGTGTCCTGAGGGTCCCAGGGGGTTCTGGAAGGTCCGGGAAATTCCAGGGAGTTCTTGGGCATCCCGAGGGAGGTCCTGGGGGGTCTTGGGGGGTTCGGGGGGGTCTTGGAGGATTGTCACCGCTGTTCCCCCGGCCCAGGTGGACCCCAGTGGGTTCTACGCAGCGTGTGTGGCAGTGCTGTGCGGGGGCGGGGGCCCCGTGTCACCCCCCGGTCCCCTGCCCTCCCCCGGGCCCCTGCCACCCCCCGGGCCCCCGCCCCCCGCCGCCTGTGACACCTTCGCCGCCTACGCCCGGGAGTGCGCCCGCCGCCAGCTCCATGTCCCCTGGCGCCATCCCGGCTTCTGCGGTAGGAAGCGGGCCAATTGTCCCCTCCCCGCCCCCTCCCCGCCGTGCCGCCGGTGCCACCGCCGTGTCACCCACCGCAGAGCGCCGCTGCGACCCGGGCCAGCGCTTCTCGGACTGCGTGTCCCTGTGCCCGGTCACCTGTGCCACCGCGGGCAGCGCCGAGCCGGGGACCTGCCACCGCCACTGCCACGGCGGCTGCGAGTGCGGCCCGGGGCTGGCCCGGGACGGGGCCACCTGTGTCCCCCCCGCCGCCTGCCCCTGCCACCACCGGCGACAGCGCTACGAGCCCGGCCAGAGCATCCGCCAGCGCTGCAACCGATGGTGGGTGGCACCGCGGGGACAGCGGTGGCACCGGGCTGGCACCCGCTGATTGGCAGCCCCAGGGTCCCCTTTGGCATGTCCTCCGCCGTCCCGGTGTCCTCCATGGTGTCCCCTCATGCCAGGGTCCCTGTAGCGTGTCCCCTTTCATCCCAGGTTCCCTGTGACATCCCCCACTGTCCCCATGTCCCCTGCGACGTGTCCCACATCCTGGGGTCCGCTGCAGGTGTCCCCCCCAGCCCGGCGTGCCCTGCGGTGTCCCCGCATTACCCCGGGGTCCCCTGCAGTGTCCCCCCTTCCCCCCAGCGGCCCCCCCGGTGACTGTGTGTCCCCGGTGTCCCCAGCACGTGCGAGGGCGGGCGCTGGCGCTGTGACCAGCAGCGGTGCCCGGCCGAGTGCTCCGTGCTGGGGGGACGTCACTTTGTCACCTTCGACCGCCGCCGCTTCTCCCTGCCCGCCACCTGCGCCCACACTCTGCTGGAGGTGAGGGGACACGGGGACAGCGCGGGGTGGCCGCAGCAGTGGCGGGGCAGTGCTCTGCTGGTGGCCATGGTGTTGTGCCGGTGACAGGGAGGTGGCCGCGGTGGCAGGGCTCTGCCCGGCGGTGTCACCGTGTCACCTGTCACCCCCAGGACTTCGTGGCCGGGCGGCTGCTGATCACGGCCGAGCACGAGCCCTGCGACAGCCACCGGCCCCTGGAATGTCCCCGCAGCCTCACTGTCACCACCAGCCGCACCACGGCGCGGCTCCACGGCACAGGTGACACGCCCAGACGGGACTGGGGTCACCCCCGCACCCTGGTGGCGTTGTCCCAGCGCCTGTCCCCAGTGTCCCTGCGGCAGCAGGTCTCATCCCTGTGCCCGTCCCGCATGTCCCCACGGTGGTGGGTGACATCCCAGCGCCTGTCCCCCATGTCCCTGCGGCAGTGCTGACACGGAGCTGCCCCGATGTGCCCACGGCGATGGGCCCCATCCCGGTGGCCACCCCGTGGTGCCACTGCTGTCGCCCTCAGGGGAGGTGACAGTGGCCGGGCGGGAGGTGACGCTGCCCTTCTCCGGCGCCGAGCTGAGCATCCGCCGCGCGTCCTCGGCCTTCCTGCACCTGCGGGTGCCCGACGCCCACGTGCTCTGGGGCCTGGGGACCCCCGCCACCTTCGTGACGCTGCAGCCCGCCATGGGCGGCACGGTGAGCCCCGGGCCGGGCGGGCCGCCGCGGCGGGCCGGGAATGCGGCGGGATGGGGCTCAGGGGCTCTGTCCCGCTGCGGGCAGGTGCGGGGACTCTGCGGGACCTTCAACGGGGACCAGCGCGACGACTTCACCACGCCGGAGGGGGACGTGGAGCAGGGAGTCGCCGCCTTCGCCAACGCCTTCCGGGCGGCCGGAGCGTGCCCGGCGCTGGGCGCCGCCGTCCCCGACCCCTGCGACGCCTTCCCCGGGAGCCGGGAGCGCGCCCGGGCCGCCTGCGCCCTGCTGCTGCGGCCGCCCTTCCAGGTGAGGGCCCCTGCGCCGGGCCGAGCGGGGACGGGTGACAGACACGGCGGTGACAATGTCCCCTCCGGCACAGCCGTGTCACCGCGCGGTGGATCCCGAGCCCTTCCTGGAGCTGTGCCGCTGGGCCGTGTGCTCCTGCCGGGAAGAGGAGCAGGAGCGCTGCCTGTGCCCGGCGCTGGGCGCCTACGGCCGGGAGTGCGCCCGCGAGGGGACGGAGCTGCAGTGGAGGAACCGGAGCCTCTGCGGTGCGACTGTGGGATAATAGAATAAAGGGATGGGATCCACGGGATCCACGGGATCCATGGGATAATGGGATAATGGGATGGGATCCATGGTATGGGGTAACGGGATGGGATGATGGAATAATGGGGTGGGATAACGGGATGGGATGATGGGATAATGGGATAATGGGATGGGATCCATGGGATGGGATAACGGGATGGGATGATGGAATAATGGGGTGGGATAACGGGATGGGATAATGGAATAACGGGGTGGGATAACGGGATGGGATGATGGGATCCATGGGATGGGATAACGGGATGGGATAATGGAATAATGGGGTGGGATAACGGGATGGGATAATGGAATAATGGGGTGGGATAACGGGATGGGATGATGGAATAATGGGGTGGGATAACGGGATGGGATAATGGGATGGGATAACGGGATGAGATGGAATCCATGGGATCCGTGAGATCCACAGGATCCATGGCATGGGACGGAATAATGGGATGGGATAATGGGATGGGATGGGATGGGATGGGATGGGATGGGATGGGATGGGATGGGATGGGATGGGATGAGATGAGGTGACATCTGCCCCCCTCGGTGACCCCCCCCCCCGTCCCCCCAGACGAGCCGTGTCCCGGGGGGCAGCAGTACCAGGACTGTGGGGGTCCCTGTGGCCGTTCCTGCTCAGAGCCCCCCGGGGCCAGTGACTGTCCCCCTCCGGACACGCTCTGTGTCCCCGGCTGTCGCTGCCCCCCGGGGCTGCTGCTGGCCCAGGGGGGGCAGTGTGTCCCCCCCGCCGCCTGCCCGTGTCCCCGCGGCGCCCGCCTGTACCCGCCCGGCGCCCGCATCCGCCGCGGCTGCCAGGCCTGGTGGGTCCCGGGGCACTCTGGGGGGCGCGGGGAGGTTTGGGGGGCTGGAGGGTCACCCAGAGGACGGGGTCACCCAGGCAGAGCGTGGCGGTGACAGTGACACGTGATGAAAGCCCCTCCAGCCCGGTGTGACACCCCGCGGGACGGGGGGGCTTTTGTCCCGTGTCCCACCGTGGGGACAGCGATGGGGCCCGGCAGCCCGGGGGCGGGGGGAGCGGGTCAGGGGCCGTGCGTGGGGTGGGGGTTCCTGGGGGAGGGGGTGCAGGGGCTCAGCGGGGTTTGATGAGGGTGGGGGTGCAGGGACCCCCTTGTGGGGGCTCAGCGGGGTTTGGGGGATGAGGGGTGGGCATGGGGACACGGGGACCCCGCCGTGGGGGTCTCAGCAGGATGTGGGGGCTGGGGTGACCCCAGTGAGGGGGGTTCGGTGGGATTTGGGTTCTGGGGGGACCCCGCCGTGGGGGTCTCAGCAGAATGTGGGGGCTAGGGTGACCCCAGTGAGGGGGGTGCGGTGGGATTTGGGTTCTGGGGATGGGGGGACCCCCCCGTGGGGGTCTCAGACGGCCGGGGGTCCCTGTCGCCCCCGCAGTGTGTGTGCAGGGGGGTCGTGGCGCTGCGCCCCCGCGCCGTGTCCCCCGGCCCCGCGCTGTCCCCCGGGGCTGCTGCACGCCCCCGGCTCCTGCCTGCGCCGCTGCGACCCCGCCGAGCCCTCGGGCACCTGCGGCGGCCCCGCCGACGGCTGCGTGTGTCCCCCCGGGACCCTCTTCCTGGTGGGTGACCCCCCGGGGCCGTGGGGATGTGGGGCTCCCCCCGAGCCCCCCTCACCGCGCTCTGCTGGCAGGACGGGCGCTGCGTGTCACCAGACGAGTGTCCCTGTCACCACGGCGGGCAGCTGTACCCGCCCAACGCCACCATCGCCCGCGACTGCAACACCTGGTGGGACCCCCAGACACCTCCCCCGACCCCTGCCAGCCCCTCAGAGACCCCCCCAGACCCCCGCAGCCCCCGCGGTGGCACCGAGCCTGTCCCCGCAGCGTGTGCCGGGGACAGCGGTGGCACTGCGGGCGCGAGGAGTGCGCGGGGACCTGCGTGGCCACCGGGGACCCGCACTATGTCACCTTCGATGGCCGCGCCTTCACCTTCGCGGGGGACTGCGAGTACCTGCTGGCGCGCGAGGCCACCGGCCTCTTCGCTGTCACCGCCGAGAACGTCCCCTGCGGTGCCACCGGCGTCACCTGCACCAAGTCCGTGGTGGTGGCCATGGGGAACACCGTGGTGCACATGCTGCGGGGTGAGGGGGGACACGGGGGACACGGACAGGACACGGGGACCTGTGGGCGTCACCCACGGTGGGGGCTGCAGGGGGTGGGGACCCGAGGGGACACGGGAGGTCATGGAGGGCCATGAGGGGACGCGGAGGGTGACGGGGAAGTGGCGGGGTGACCCACAGTGACATCCACAGTGACATCCCAGCCCCGCCGCGGCAGGGCGGGGTACGGGGGGTGGAGCCTGAGGGGACACGGGGGGACGTGGGAGACACGCGGGGACCACACGTGGGGTGACCCTCGGTGCCGCACCCGCAGGGCGGGAGGTGACAGTGAACGGGGTGGCCGTGCGACCCCCCAAAGTGTTCGGGGGCTCGGGGCTGGCGCTGCAGCGCGCCGGGCTCTTCCTGCTGCTCCTGACGCGCCTGGGGCTGGCCGTGCTCTGGGACGGAGGTGAGAGGTGGGGGTCCCCGCTACTGGGGGGCTCTGGGGGGTCCCTGGTGCTGCCTGGCGGTGTCACCACGCGGGGTCCCTGGTGCCACCACGGCGGGTCACCACGCGGGGTCCCTGGTGCCACCACCGGGGGGTCACCACGCGGGTTCCCTAGTGCCACCGGGGGGTCCGCAGGGTTGGTGGCACCACGGGGAGGTGACCGTGGGGGGTGCCGTGGGTGCCGTGGGGGGTCCCGCTGCCGTGGGTGGCAGCCGTGTCCCCCGCAGGGACCCGCGTGTACGTGCGCGTGTCCCCGCGGCTGCGCGGGCGCCTGGCCGGGCTCTGCGGGAACTTCGACGGCGACGCCGAGAACGATTTCGGGAGCCGGGACGGGGCCCTCGAGGCCACCGCCGAGATCTTCGGGGACTCCTGGCGCCTCAGCCCGCTCTGCCCCGAGGCCGACAGCCACCGCCCGCACCCCTGCGATGTACGGGGACCGGGGGGACATGGGGGGACGGGGGTGGCACAGGGAGAGGTGAGGGATTGGCAGGGGGACATGGATGGGGACACTGGGGGACACAGGGGATAGACAGGGCCACTGAAGCTGGCGCGGGGACACTGGAGGTCACAGGCGCTGGCGGGGGCACTTCGCGGCTGCGGTGGTGGAGGTGAGTGACGGAGTCGAGTCCCGGACGGGAGGATGAGGAGGTGCCGCAGTTTGGGGCCGAAATTCTCGCGCGTTTCACCCCTCGCTGTGCTGAGCCCTGCGATCCCTGCGGCATCGGCCCTAAACCAGGACAAGGGGGGACACGGGGGTCAGGACCGGGACACGGGGGTCAGGGGCGGGACACGGGGGTCAAGGGCGGGACACGAGGGTCAGGGGCGGGACACGGGGGTCAGGGGCGGCCCGGCCGGGGACACACGGGAGCTGACGGGGTGTCCCCTCCCAGGACAGCCCCAGCTGTACCAGGGGCAGTGCGGGCTGCTGGGGGACACGGGGGGACACGGGGGGACACGGGGGGACACGGGAGGTCGGAGGGTCGCGCAGGGGTGGTGGGGGTCTCACTGGGGCCCACGGGGGGCTCTGACGGGGCAGAGGACAGCCTGTGGTGTCCTCCAGGACAGTCCCCAGCGCTCGGCCTGGGCGCGGGGTCGCTGCGGGGTCCTGCGGCACCAGCTCTTCGCCCCCTGCCACGACCTGGTCCCCCCCCAGCGCTTCTACGAGTGGTGCCTGTTCGACGCCTGCGGGTGAGTTTGGGGGGCTCGGGGGCTCCCCAAGGCGAGTCCCGGGCCCCGTCCCACGGCCCGTGCCCCAGGTGTGACAGCGGCGGGGACTGCGAGTGCCTGTGCACGGCCCTGGCCGCCTACGCCGAGGAGTGCGGCCGGCGGGGGAGAGCCCTGCGCTGGAGGAGCCAGGGGCTGTGCCGTGAGCGAGGGGCTGGGGCGCCGGGACAGAGCAGGGGGGCCGGGCCGGGGGGACACGGGGGGACAGGGGGCTGGGGGACACGGGGGGACACGGGGACACAAGGGGCTGGGGGACACGGGGGGGTCCCGGGGACACAGGGGGCTGGGGGACACGGGGGGACACGGGGGGACACGGGGGGCTGGGGGACACGGGGGGGACACAGGGGCCTGGGGGACACGGGGGGGACCCGGGGGCACAGAGGGCACAGGGGGCTGGGGGACACGAGGGGGTCCAGGGACACAGGGGGCTGGGGGACACGGGGGAGACACAGGGGGCTGGGGGACACGGGGGGTCCCTTCTTGCCCCTGAGCTGGTGGAGCCGGGGCTGTGCCCTGACTCCGGGGGGCTCAGGAGGGCCCGGGGGGAGCCCCCGGTGGGATGTGCCGGGGTTGGGGGCCGGGCAATGGGTCTGGGGGTGCAGGAGCCCCCCCATGGGGTTATGGAGGAGGAGGAAGGGTCCGGGTTGTGCCCCCCATGAGGCTGTGGGACTGAGGGGGGTGTAAAGACCCCCCTGTGGTGTTTCGGGGGTCCCAGGCTGTGGAGAGGAGGGTCCAGCCCCCCCTAACCCCCCCAATCTCTGCAGCCCTGCAGTGCGAGGGGGGGCAGGAGTACAGCCCCTGCGGCCCCCCCTGCCCCTCCACCTGCCGCGACCTCGGCCGGGAGCCCCCCGAGCTCTGCGGGGCCCTGGGGTGTCTCGAGGGCTGCTTCTGCCCCCCCGGGCGGGTGCTGCACGGTGAGGGGGGACACAGTGCTGGGGGGGCTGGGGACAGGAGAGGTTTGGGGGGCTGGGGGAGGGGGGGATGGGAGCTGGGGGGGCCGAGAGGGGCCGGGGAGGGGCCGGGGGGTCCCGGTGCCACCCACCCCTGTGTCCCCCCCGGCAGACGGGCTGTGCCTGGAGCCCCCCGCCTGTCCCTGCTTTTGGGACGGCTTCGCCTTCCCGGCCGGGGCCACCGTGACCCAGGGCTGCAGCAACTGGTGAGGCGCTGGTGGATACTGGGAGCCCCGGGACAGCGGGCTGTGGGGACACCGGCATGTGGGGACACCGGGCTGAGGGGACAGCGGGCTGAGGGGACACCGGCATGTGGGGACACTGGGATGTGGGGACACTGGGATGTGGGGACACTGGGATGTGGGGACACCGGAGTGTGGGGACACCGGGCTGAGGGGACACCGGGCTGCGGGGACACTGGGATGTGGGGACACCGGGCTGAGGGGACATTGAGATGTGGGGACACCGAGATGTGGGGACACCGGGATGTGGGGACACCGGGATGTGGGGACACTGCTTCTCTGGGACACCGGGACACTGGGAGATCAGGACATGGGGACACAGACATTGGGGAGATGAGATACTGGGGTACTGGGACACTGGGACACCGGGACATTGGGACAGCAGGACAGGAGACACTGGGATTTGGGAGTCCTGGGACCGGTGTCCCTAGACACCAGGACAGCAGGTCCTCAGGGGACTGGGATCCCGGGACACTGACACTGGGACACTGGGACACCGGAGCGCCGGGGCGTGGGGACACGGGGACACGGGGACACGGGACCCCCGGCCCCCCATGGGTCCCATCCGTCCCCCGCCCTCAGCACGTGCCTGGAGGGGCGCTGGCAGTGTCCCCCGGCCCCGGCCCCGTGTCCCGCCGCCCCCGGCTGCGCCCCGTGGGAGTTCCGCTGCCGGGCCGGGGGTCTCTGCGTGCCGGGCGCGTGGCTCTGCGACAACGAGGACGACTGCGGGGACGGCTCGGACGAGATGTGCGACCCCCCCTGCGCCCCCCACCAGCCCCGCTGCCCCGGCGGGCGCTGCCTGCCCTGGGGAGCGCGATGCGACGGCGTCACCCACTGCCCCGACGGCTGGGACGAGGCGGGGTGTCCCCCCCAGCCCTGCGCTCCCCCCGAGTTCGCCTGTGCCGGAGGGCGCTGCCTCCCCCCCGGCCGGGTCTGCGACGGGCGGCTCGATTGTCCCCCCGGGGACGACTCGGACGAGGCGGGTGAGTGACCGCGGGGGGCTCCCGGGCTCCTGGGAATGAGGGGGGGCTGGGAATGGGGCAGTTTGGGGGTCCTGGGGAACTAGAGAGCCCTGCAGTCCTTGGGGTCCGTGCCCCACACTGAGGGTCCCTGAGCCCCCCAACCCCGGGGGTCTGTGCCCCACACTGAGGGTCCCTGAGCCCCCCAACCCTGGGGGTCCGTGCCCCACACTGAGGGTCCCTGAACCCCCCAACCCCGGGGGTCTGTGCCCCACACTGAGGGTCCCTGAGCCCCCCAACCCCGGGGGTCTGTGCCCCACACTGAGGGTCCCTGAGCCCCCCAACCCCGGGGGTCTGTGCCCCCACACTGAGGGTCCCTGAGCCCCCCAACCCCGGGGGTCTGTGCCCCACACTGAGGGTCCCTGAGCCCCCCAACCCCGGGGGTCTGTGCCCCACACTGAGGGTCCCTGAGCCCCCCAACCCCGGGGGTCTGTGCCCCACACTGAGGGTCCCTGAGCCCCCCAACCCCGGGGGTCTGTGCCCCACACTGAGGGTCCCTGAGCCCCCTGACCCTGGGGGTCTGTGCCCCACACTGAGGGTCCCTGAGCCCCCTGACCCTGGGGGTCCGTGCCCCACACTGAGGGTCCCTGAGCCCCCTGACCCTGGGGTCTGTGCCCCACACTGAGGGTCCCTGAGCCCCCCAACCCCGGGGGTCTGTGCCCCCCCAGCGGCCTCTGGAGACCCCGGGGGCGGGCGCTGCTCGGGGGTCCCCGAGAAGCGGAGAGCTGTCTGTGCCCGGGGGGTGCCCGCGCCCCACCTCGGGGTGTCGGTGCCCACTTGGGGGTCCGGTCCCCGCAGGCTGTGCCCCCCGGTGCGGGCCGGGGCAGTTCAGGTGCGCGGGGGGCCGCTGTGTCCCCTATCCCCATCGCTGCGACGGCCGCGACGACTGCGGGGATGGCAGCGACGAGAGCGGCTGCGCCTGTCCCGAGGGGCACCTGCCGTGTCCCGGGGGGGACTGCCAGCCCCCCGCCGCGCTCTGCGACGGCCGCCGCCACTGCCCCGACGGCGCCGACGAGGCCAATTGCCCCGGTGAGGGGCGCGGGGGGACCTCGCTCTGGGAACCGCACCCGGGACCCACCCCACCCCTCTGCCCGGGACCGCCCGCCTAAAGCCCCCACCCGGGGACCACCCCACCCCTCTGCCCGGGACCGCCCCGCCAAGAGCCCCCACACGGGACCACCCCACCCCTCTGCCCGGGACCACCCCACCCCTCTGCCCGGGACCGCCCCGCCATGAGCCCCCACCCGGGACCACCCCACCCCTGTGCCCGGGACCGCCCCGCCATGAGCCCCCACCCGGGACCACCCCACCCCTGTGCCCGGGACCGCCCCGCCTAAAGCCCCCCCCCGGGACCACCCCACCCCTGTGCCCGGGACCGCCCCGCCTAAAGCCCCCACCCGGGACCACCCCACCCCTGTGCCCGGGACCGCCCCGCCATGAGCCCCCACCCGGGACCACCCCACCCCTGTGCCCGGGACCGCCCCGCCTAAAGCCCCCACCCGGGACCACCCCACCCCTGTGCCCGGGACCGCCCCGCCATGAGCCCCCACCCGGGACCACCCCACCCCTGTGCCCGGGACCGCCCCGCCTAAAGCCCCCACCCGGGACCACCCCACCCCTGTGCCCGGGACCGCCCCGCCTAAAGCCCCCACCCGGGACCACCCCACCCCTGTGCCCGGGACCGCCCCGCCTAAAGCCCCCACCCGGGACCACCCCACCCCTGTGCCCGGGACCACCCCACCCCTGTGCCCGGGACCGCCCCGCCTAAAGCCCCCACCCGGGACCACCCCACCCCTGTGCCCGGGACCACCCCACCCCTGTGCCCGGGACCGCCCCGCCAAGTGCCCCCACCCGGGACCACCCCCGTCGGCCCCGAGAGCCCCCCGATCCAGGGCTCCCCCACCCGGGGTCCCCGTACCCGGCACCGCCCCTTTGGGGACCCCCGCCCCGGGACCCCCCCTTTGGGCACCACTCCCCCGCGGCGGCGGTGTCACCGCTGTCCCCGTGTCCCCAGCGCGGGCCACCTGCGCCCCCGGGACCGTGCCCTGCCCCGACGGCTCCTGCGTGGCCGAGGTCGCCGTGTGCGACGGCGCCCGCGACTGTCGCGACGGCTGGGACGAGAGTCCGGCGGGGTGCGCGGTGGCGCTGCCCCCCGCGCCGCTGTCACCCGTCACCGCTGTCGCCGCCGCTGTCACCGCTGTCACCGCCGACACCGTCACCGCGGCCACCAGCGCCATCGGCAGCGGCACCGCCGTCGGTAGTGTCGCCAGCGCTGTCACCGTCGGTGACGCCGTCGCCGACATCGTCCCCGGCACCGCCGCTGTCGCCGACTCCGTCCCCGCCGATGTCGCCGGCGCCGCCAACGCCTCGGCAGCTCCGTGTCCGCCCCGGTCCCTGCGCTGCCACAGCGGCAGCTGCGTCCCGCGGGGGTGGCGCTGCGATGGCGACAGCGACTGTCCCGATGGCAGCGACGAGCGAGGCTGCGACCTCCCGTGCGCCCCCGGCCACCTGCCCTGCGACTCCGCCTGCGTCCCCCCGCGCCACCTCTGCGACGGCGTCCCCCAGTGTCGCGACAGCGCCGATGAGAGCCCCCAGCTCTGCGGTGAGAGCCCCGCGACCCGCCCCTGGGGACATCTGGGCGGGGGAGGGCTGAGAGTCCCCCCCGTGTCGCCTCCTGGGGACCCCGAAGGTTGCGGGGGGGTCTCCGGGGTCCCGTGGGGGGGAACGGGAAACTCAGCAGCGAGGGGACCCCACCCCAAACACAGCCCCCGCCTCCGAGACCCCCGGGGACCCACCTGAGTCCCCTCTGTGCCCTGGGGCCCCCTCAGCGCCCTCCTGCCCCCCCAGAGCCCCCCGGCCCCGGGAGCAGCCCCGAGGGTCCCTGCGCAGAGTTCGCCTGCGGGCACGGGGAATGTGTCACCTTCCACCAGGTACCGGGGGACAAGGCGGGGACAAGGCGGGGACAAGGCGGGGACAAGGCGGGGACAAGGCGGGGACAAGGGGGACACAAGGGCCACCCTCGCCCGCCCGGGTCACCGCGGGGTCCCGGCCGCGAGCCCCTCCCTGTGCTGCCATGGAGTCCCCGCAGTGTCCCCAACCCCTTCTGCTGTCATCCCCGTGTCCCAGCGGGTCCTCCCCCTTTCCAGAGACACCCAGGTGTCCCCTGCCCCCTCCCGCTGTCACCCTGATGTTCCCTCCATCATTCCCTTTATGTCCCCGCGTCCCTCAGTGCCACCCCCGATATTCCCTGGCACTCCCCGATACCCCCTCCCGGTGTCCCTGACCCCTAACCCCGTCCCGGTGTCGCCGCGGTGTCCCCCTGTCCCATGACCCCCTTTCAGTGCCACTTTAGTGTCCCCAGGCTCCCTCGCGGTGTCACCCCGGTGTCCCCGATGTCCTCCCGTTGTCCCCTCGCCCCCGGTGTCCCCGCAGGTGTGTGACGGGGTGCGGGACTGCGGCTCGGGTGAGGACGAGAGGGGCTGCAGCCTCTGGGGGCCCTGGGGGCCCTGGGGGTCCTGCAGCCGCCCCTGCGGGCCCGGGGGGCAGCGCCGCGCGCGGGGATGTCACCAGAGTCACCCCGGGCTGCTGCGGGCGTGCCGGGGGCCGAGCGAGCAGGAGAGAGCCTGCTTCCACCGGGCCTGCCCGGGTGAGCGCGGGGGGCCCGGGGCTGGGGGGGCCCGGAGGGTTTGGGGGACCCCGGGGGGTTTGGGGGCCCGGGTGGGTTTGGGGGGCCGGGGGGGCCCCGGAGGGTTTGGGGGGCCCCGGAGGGTTTGGGGGGCCGGGGGGGCCCGGAGGGTTTGGGGGGCCCAGAGGGTTTGGGGGACCTGGGGGGCCCCGGAGGGTTTGGGGGGACCCGGAGGTTTTGGGGGCCCCGGAGGGTTTGGGGGCCCCGGGGGGTTTGGGGGGCCCCGGAGGGTTTGGGGGGCCGGGGGGGTGTCAGGGTCCCGGGGGCAGCGCGGGCAGGACCCACCCTGACACTGCCACGTCTGCCCAGGCAAGGGGGGGGGGTGCCTGGGGGGACCCCGGGGCTTGGGGAGGCCGGCGGAGTTGGGGGGTCTCACCTGGGGGGTTTGGGGGTCCCCATGGCTCAGGCTGCCCGGGAGGGGGGCTCAGGAATGCCGCAGTCCGAGGGGTTTGGGGGTCCTGAGCCCCCCAAACTCGTCCCCCCCGCAGTGGACGGCGCGTGGGGCCCGTGGGGCCCCTGGTCCGAGTGCCCGGGGGGCTGCGGGGGGCTCCGGCTGCGCAGGAGGGGGTGCCAGCCCCCCCAGAACGGCGGCCGCGCCTGCGAGGAGCTGCCCGGGGGGAGCCCCGGAGCCCTGGAGATGGGTGGGTGCGGGGGCCCGGAGGGGCTCTGGGGGCGTGGGGACCCATGGGCTGAGGGGGGCTCGGAGGGGGGCTCTGGGGACAGGGGGCCCCGTGGCGTGGGGGGTCCTGGTGGGTTCCGTGGGGCAGAGGAGGGGGTCGCTGGGTGGGTGCGGGGGCTCCGTGGGACGGGGGGGTCCTGGTGGGACCGGGGGGCTCGTGGCTGGGTCCCGGTGGGATGGGTTCCGAGTGGGGGGCTCCGGGGGGCTGATGGGGCAGGGGGTGTCCGTGTCTGACCCCTGCCCGCAGCCCCCTGCGCCCCGGGGGGCTGCCCCAACGCCTCGGAGTGCTCGGGGGGGCTGCGGCGCCTCCCCTGCGCCCCCTGCCCCGCCTCCTGCGCCGACCTGGCGGCCGCCGTCCCCTGCCCGCGACCCCCGCCCTGTCGCCCAGGTGAGGGGACACCGGGGGGGCTGCGGGGGGCGCCCCAATGCCTGGGACACCCCCTGACCCCCCCGCGCACCCCAGGGTGCTGGTGCCCGGCGGGGCGGGTGCTGGACGCCCCCGAGGCGGGCGCGGGGCCCGGGGGCTGCGTGCGGCCGCGGGAGTGCCCGTGCCGGGCCGGGGGCCGCCGGTACCCGCCGGGAGCGCCGGTGCCGCTCGGTTGTCGCCTCTGCACCTGCCTCGAGGGGCGCCTGCGACACTGCCGCCCCCACCCCGGCTGCTCAGGTGGGTGCCGGTGCCTGCGGGATCCCCGGTGCCCGAGTGTCCCCGCGGTGCTGCCCGGGGCTCCCCCGGTGCCCGGCTGTCCCGGGTGACGCCGTGTCCCCCACAGTGGACTGCGGGTGGTCGTCGTGGTCGCCGTGGGGCGCGTGCGCGGGGCCCTGCGGGACCCCCGGCGTGCAGTGGTCCTTCCGCAGCCCCTCGAACCCGGCCCGGCGCGGGGCGGGCCGCCACTGCCGCGGCATCTACCGCAAGGCGCGACGGTCAGCGGGGCGCGGGGGGCGGCGGGGGGGCGGCGGGGGGCGGCGGGGGGCTCCCGGCTCCCGCGGGTGTGTCACGGTGTCGCGGTGCCGCCCGCAGGTGCCGCACGGAGCCCTGCCGCCGGTGCCGGGAGCGGGGCCGGTGGCGCGTCCCCGGCGAGCGCTGGCGCGGGGGCCCGTGCCGGGTGTGCCAGTGCCTGCCCGGTGGGGCCGTCCGCTGTGTCCCCTACTGTCCCCTCCGCCGCTCCGGCTGTCCCCAGGTGAGTGGGGGCCGCGGGGAGGGGGCCGGGAGGAGCCGCAGGTGACGGTGACGGTGACGCTCCGCTGTCCCCAGGGCCAGGTGCTGCGGGAAGGTGACGGCGGCTCCTGCTGCAGCTGCGGCCCCGCGGGTGAGCGGGGGGTCCCCAGGGGTCCCAGGGGAGGTGGGGGTGACCCCCGTCCCCTCGTGCCCGTCACCGCCCTGTCCGTCCCCGCTGCAGGTGACAACGCCACGGCCACTCCGGGCGGGATGACGACAGCGCTGTCCCCCCCCGAGGCCCCCGGCAGCCCCGGGTACGGGAGGGGCGAGGAGGAGCACCGCCATTTGGGGGTGCCCAGAGCCGGGGGGCACTGGGGTCACCCCTCTCCCTCGCTCTGCCCCCCCAGCCCCCCGCCATCAGGGTGGCCCAAAAGCGCCGAGACCCCCCCGGAGCCACCCAGAACCGCGACCCCGCCCGGGGACACCCCGAGACCCCCCAGAGGCTCCGCGACCCCCCGCGAGCCCCCGCAGCTCCACCCGTTGCCCTCGCTGGCTCCCACGGGGGTCCCCGCCGCGACCCCCCCAGGTGAGGGGAGGAAAGGCCCCCCCAGAACATTGGGGTGTCCAGGGGACGGGGCTCGGGGCCCTGCAGCAGCCCCCCAGGGCCGGGGTTCGCTGAGGGGGGGCTGCGGGGCACACCGGGCTTGGGGGGTGCAGGGGGGGTCCCCAACACACGGGGGTCACCCTGCCCCTCTCCCCCCGTGTCCCCAGGCTGCGCCCCCCCGCCCTGGGGGCCGTGGGGGTCGTGCAGCCGCTCCTGCGGGGTGGGGGTCGCTCTGCGGCGCCGGAGGGAGACCCCGCCCGAGGGGGGCTGCGCCCACCCCCCACACCCCGACACCGACCCCGACACCCGCGTCTGCTTCCTGCGAGCCTGCCCAGGTACCCCGAACCGGGACCCCCCCGCGGGGCTGGAACCGCCCGTTATGGGGTGGGACCCCCGGGGTCTGCGAGGGGTGAGACCACCCCCCATTTCCCGGCTGGGACCCCCACAGTCTGGGGACCTCCGCAGTGAGGGGGACCCCCGTGCCCAGGCTGAGGGGACCTCCGGGGTGCGGGGGCTCGGGGCCCACTCGGGGGTTCTGGGGGGTCCCCAAGGGGGGGCTCTGGGTTAGGGGGTGCAGGGTGTGGCTCTGGGGCGGTGCTGACCCCCCTGACCGCCCCGTGCCCCCTCAGTGGCTGGCGGCTGGGCGCCCTGGGGGTCCTGGAGCCCCTGCGACGCCCCGTGCGGGGGGGGGCAGCGGACCCGCCGCCGCAGCTGCAGCGACCCCCCACCAAAAAACGGGGGGCGGCCGTGCGAGGGAGGGGCCCTGCAGAGCCGGCCCTGCAACCTGCGGCCTTGTGGGGACGCCCCAGGTACGGGGGGCACGGGGGGTGGGGAGAGACCCCCCGACCCTGTTCCCCCATCTCTAAACACCAACAATGCCCCTCCCTAAATCCTCCGAGGCTCCAAACCCCCAGTGCCCCCCAAACCCCCTAAAATCCTCTAAAACCCCCCGTCCCCCATCCCTGACCGCTCCAGTCGCCTCCCCCACCCCTGACCCCCTGCCCTGTCCCCCCCGCCTCCCCAAATTTCCCCCAGCCCCCCAAACCTCCCCCGAGCCCCCCATTCCCCCCGCTGACCTCCCCATGTCCCCCCAGCCTGTCCCCCCCAGATGCTGCTGGTCCCCCCGGGGGGGTGCGCGGATCTGGGGGTGTCCCCGTGCCCCCCCACCTGTGCGGACCTGAGTGGGAACAGCTCGTGCCCGGGGACCTGCGAGGAAGGTCGGGGGGGGCAGGGGAAGGGTTTGGGGGACACGGGGGGTCTTGGGAGGGTCCCAGGAGGGTCTGGGGGGGATGGGGGGGGGGACAGGGGGATTTGGGGGGTTTGGGAGGACTTGGGAGCTTGGAAGGGCGAGGAGGGGAGTGAGGGGGACTTGGGAGTCTTGGGGGGAACTTCGGGAGGGTTTGGGAACGTGAGGGGGGGCACGGGGCAGTCTGGGGGGTGGGCAGGATTTAGGGGGCCTTGGGAGGGGTACGGGAGCTGAGACGCCCCTGAACGCCCCCCACCCCCAGGCTGCCGCTGCCGGCCCGGGCTGGTCCTGCAGGGGAGCGGCTGCATCGAGCCCGGGTACCCCAAAACCCCGCTGTGCCCCAAAACCCCGCTGTACCCCAACTCCCATAACCCAGACACCTCTGTACCCCAAACTCACCTGTACCCCAAAACCCCGCTGTACCCCAACCCCCATAACTCAGACACCTCTGTACCCCAAACTCACCTGTACCCCAAAACCCCGCTGTACCCCAACCCCCATAACCCAGACACCTCTGTACCCCAAACTCACCTGTACCCCAAAACCCCGCTGTACCCCAACCCCCATAACCCAGACACCTCTGTACCCCAAACTCACCTGTACCCCAAAACCCCGCTGTACCCCAACCCCCATAACCCAGACACCTCTGTACCCCAAAACCCCGCTGTGCCCCAAAACCCTGCTGTACCCCAACCCCCATAACCCAGACATCTCTGTACCCCAAAACCCGCCTGTACCCCAAAACCCCGCTGTACCCCAACCCCCATAACCCAGACACCTCTGTACCCCAAATCCCACACGTACCGTGAAACCCGCTACACCCCAAACCCGCCTGTACCCCAAAGCCGGGGCTGGGCGTGCCCAAAAAATGGGCCCCCCTGAACATTGAGGGGCTCCTCGGGGCTCCCCGGGATTTGGAGTGACCCCCCTTTTCCCTCCAGCGCCTGTGGGGTCCCCGCGGGGGTGTTGGGGGACCCTGGGAATCGGGGGCCCCCTGAATCCTGCGGGTGGTCGCGCTGGACCCCCTGGACCGCCTGTGACTGCGGCCCCGGGACCCGGCAGCGCTTCAGGTGAGGGGCGGCCCCATAACGGGGGGTCCTGCCCCATAGCGGGGTCCTGCCCCATAACGGGGATCTGCCCCATAACGGGGGTCCTGCCCCATAACGGGGGTCCTGCCCCATAACGGGGGTGTCCTGCCCCATGACGGGGGGTCCTGTCCCATAACGGGGGGTCCTGCCCCATAGCGGGGATCCTGACCCATAACGGGGGTCCTGCCCCATAACGGGGGTGTCCTGCCCCATAACGGGGGGTCCTGCCCCATAACGGGGGGTCCTGCCCCATAACGGGGGAATCTGCCCCATAACGAGGGTCCTGCCCCATAACGGGGGTCCTGCCCCATAGCGGGGTCCTGCCCCATAGCGGGGGATCTGCCCCATAACAGGGAGTCCTGCCCCATAACGAGGATCCTGCCCCATAGCGGGGGTCTGCCCCATAGCGGGGGGTCCTGCCCCATAACGGGAGTGTCCTGCCCCATAACGGGGGATCTGCCCCATAACGGGGGTCCTGCCCCATAACGGGGGGTCCTGCCCCATAACGGGGGTCCTGCCCCATAACGGGGGGTCCTGACCCATAACGGGGGGATCTGCCCCATAGCGGGGGGCCTGCCCCATAAACGGGGGGTCCTGCCCCATAGCGGGGGTCCTGCCCCATAGCGGGGGTCCTGCCCCATAAACGGGAGGATCTGCCCCATAACGGGGGGTCCTGCCCCATAGCGGGGGTCCTGCCCCATAGCGGGGATCCTGACCCATAACGGCGGTCCTGCCCCATAGCGGGGTCCTGCCCCATAACGGGGGTCCTCCCCCATAACGGGGGTCCTGCCCCACTCCCCGCAGGTCTCCCACCAACCCGGCGGCGGCGGCGGGCGGTGCCCCGTGCACCGGGAGCCCCCGGGAGGTTCGGGGCTGTCCCGAGCTCTGCGGGCCCGGTAGGTGCCAGGATCCCCCCGCGTCCCCCGGGAGCCCCGAGCGCCAGCGCGGCCCCTCGAGCGCCTCGTGTCCGTGTGTCCGCAGGGGCCGGCAGCGCGGGGCCACCCGGGGCCACCGCGACACCCTGGGTCCCGCCGTGGGGCACTGAGAGCCCCGAGTCCCCGGCGTCGCCCTGGGCCCTGGAGCCGACGTGGGGCACGGGGTCGCCGTGGGTCCCGGAGTCACCGGAGTCCCCGGGCCGGGGGTGGCCGCGGAGCACCGAGTCCCCGGAGGTGCCGGTGTCACCGCGGATCACCGAGTCCCCGGAGGTGCCGGTGTCACCGTGGGTCACCGAGTCCCCAGGGGTGCCGGTGTCACCGCAGAGCGCGGAGCCCGCCCTGTCCCCCGCGCCGCCGGTGGCCGCCCGTGGCCGGTGGTCGCCGTGGGGGCCCTGGGGCGGCTGCAGCGCTCCGTGCGGGGGGGGCGAGCGCTGGCGCCGCCGGGGCTGCGGGACCCCCCCGTGCCCGGGACCGGCACTGCAGAGCCAGAGCTGCCACAGCCACGTGTGTCGCGGTGAGTGCGACACGGGCACCGCGACAGGGACACCCCGACAGGGACACCCCGACAGGGACACTCCGACACAGACCCCGACACGGGGACCCTCATGCTGTCACCTGACCCGGAGCCCCCTGCCCGGGGATGGCACCCAGAGACCCTCCCCCAGAGACGGCCCCCAGAGCCCCGGGCACAGCCCCGCCCTGTCCCCCAGCCCTGCCCCAGGGACCCCCCAGTGCCCCCCAGCGCTGCCCCCATCCCCGCGCCCCCGGGCCCTGAGCCGGGTGTTGTTTGGGGGGCAGTGCCGGGTGCCCCGGGGTGCTCAGGGGGTTTGGGGGGCAGAGCTGGGTGCCCCGGGGTGCTCAGGGCTGTTGGAGGACAGTGCTGGGTGCCCCGGGGTGCTCAGGGCTGTTGGGGGGCAGTGCCGGGTGCCCCGGGGTGCTCAGGGGGTTTGGGGGGGCAGTGCCGGGTGCCCCGGGGTGCTGAGGGGGTTTGGGAGGGCAGAGCCGGGTGCCCCGGGGTGCTCAGGGCTGTTTTGGGGGGCAGTGCCGGGTGCCCCGGGGTGCCTCGGGGGTTTGGGGGGCAGTGCCGGGTGCCCCGGGGTGCCTCGGGGGTTTGGGGGGCAGTGCCGGGTGCCCTGGGGTGCTCAGGGCTGTTGGGGGGGCAGTGCTGGGTGCCCCGGGGTGCTCAGGGCTGTTGGGGGGCAGTGCTGGGTGCCCCGGGGTGCTCAGGGCTGTTTTTGGGGGTCAGTGCTGGGCGCCCCGGGGTGCTCAGGGCTGTTTTTGGGGGTCAGTGCTGGGTGCCCCGGGGTGCTCAGGGCTGTTTTTGGGGAGCAGAGCCGGGTGCCCCGGGGTGCTCAGGGGGTTTGGGGGGCAGTGCCGGGTGCCCCGGGGTGCTCAGGGGGTTTGGGGGGCAGTGCCGGGTGCCCCGGGGTGCTCAGGGCTGTTTTGGGGAGCGGAGCCGGGTGTCCCCCAGGTACTGAGCGTTTTTCGGGGGGGATGCAGAGGCTGGCTGCCCCCCCGGCCGGACCTTCCGTGAGTGCGGGGGGGGCTCCGGGTGCCCCCGGAGCTGCGCCCACCTCGGGGGGGCCGTGGGGTGTGCGGGGGGGTGCCAGGAGGGCTGTCACTGCCCCCCCGGGACCTTCCTGCACCGCCACACCTGCCTGCAGGTGAGACCCCCCGGGAGACCCCCCAGGGGTGCTGCCCCCCAATCCTGGGGTTGGAATGACGGGGTTTAGGGTCCGCAGATCCACGGGTGCCCCTCAGGGTGCTTGGGGGTCCCGGGGTGGGAGTTGCCGGTTTGTGGGGGTGTCCTGGGGGTGGGGGGCTCCCTGGGCCGTGGGGGGTCCATGGGTTCCCCCGGCAGGGTGGTCCCTGGGTCGGGGGTCCCTGGTTGTGGCAGGGATCGGGGGGGGCAGTCTGTGAGTGACCCCTGGGGCGGCGGGGGGTCCCCGAGGTGTTTTTATGGGGTCGTGGGTGCCCCATGGGTGCCCCTCAGGATGGTGGGTGCCCGCTGGAACAGTTCATGGGGCCCCCCCGGGTCTGTGGTGTGCGGTGGTTTGGGGTCCCTGAGTCTGAGGGTGCCCCCCGGGCGCCCCCCACCCCCGGCTCAGCCCCAGCAGTGCCCCTGCTCCGTGCCGGCCGCGCTGCTGCGGGGGGGCACGGCCGGGACCCCCCCCGGGACCCCCCCCGGGACCACCCCCGGGACCACCCCCGGGACCACCCCCGGGACCACCCCCGGCCCGGAGCCCTCGGGGACCCCCCCCGGGGACCCCCCGATCCTGGAGCTGCCGCCGGGCGGGACCCTGCGCCTGGGCTGCGGCCGCTGGTGAGGAGGGGAAACCCGGGACCTCCCCCACCATCCCGGGGTGCTTCCCCGGACCCTTCCCCACCCAGCCCCTGCGGCCCCCCGCCCCACTGATCCCCCTTCGCTCCCCAGCACGTGCCTGTGGGGCCGCCTGCGCTGCGCCCCCGCCTGCAACGGGACCCCCGAGGGGACGCCGAGCTGCCCCGGCCCCTCCTGCGCCGGTGGGTCACGGCCCCACAGCCCCGGCCCACACATGGGGGTCCCAGCCCCTCTTCCGGGGGTCCCAGCCCCCCGCTGACGGGGTCCCGGCGGTGTCACCCGTTGTTTCTGTCCCCACAGCGGATCTCGGCCCCACAGCGACTCTCAGTCCCATAGTGGAGCCCGGCCCCACAGCGGCTCTCGGCCCCACAGCGGATCTCGGCCCCACAGCTGATCTTGGCCCCACAGCGGAACTCAGCCCCACAGCAGAGTCCGGCCCCACAGCGGCTCTCGGCCCCACAGCTGATCTCGGCCCCACAGCAGAGCCCGGCCCCACAGCGGATCTCAGCCCCACAGCGGGTCTCAGCCCCACAGCGGGTCTCGGCCCTACAGCAGAGCCCGGCCCCACAGCTGATCTCAACCCCACAGTGGGTCTCAGCCCCACACCGGATCTCGGCCCCACAGCTGATCTCAGCCCCACAGCGGGTCTCAGCCCCACAGCGGGTCTCAGCCCCACAGCGGGTCCCGGCCCCACAGCGGGTCTCAGCCCCACAGCCCCAGGTGAGGGTCCCCAGCCCCTGTGCCGCCCATCCCGGGGATCTCCCCCGCCCCACTGACGGACCCTTCCCGCAGGGCCCGAGGAGGAGGCCGGCGGCTCCCCGGCGGTCCCGGTGGTCCCGGTGGTCCCGTGGGGGCCGTGGGGGCCGTGGGGACCCTGCACCCACACCTGCACCCGCCCCGAGAGCCCCGCCAGCCGGAGCCGCCGCCGGGACTGCCCGGGGGGGAACTGCGGGGCTGGGGGCGGCACCCAGACACGGCCCTGCAACCTGCCCCACTGCCGGGGTACCGACATGGGGGTCCCGGGGGTCCCTGCAACCTGCCCCACTGCCGGGGGACCGACATGGGGGTCCCGGGGGGCTATCCAACCTGCCCCACTGCCGGGGGACCGACATGGGGGTCCCGGGGGGCTATCCAACCTGCCCCACTGCCGGGGGACCGACATGGGGGTCCCGGGGGGCTATCCAACCTGCCCCACTGCCGGGGTACCGACATGGGGGTCCCGGGGGTCCCTGCAACCTGCCCCACTGCCGGGGGACCGAGAGGGGGGGTCCCGGGGGGCTATACAACCTGCCCCACTGCCGGGGGACCGAGACTGGGGGTCCTGGGGGTCCCTCCAACCTGCCCCACTGCCGGGGGACCGACATGGGGGTCCCGGGGTGTTATCCCACCTGCCCCACTGCCGGGGCCCAACACTGGGGGTTCCGGGGGTCTTTGGGGTCCCTGCAACCTGCCCCACTGCCGGGGGACCGAGACTGGGGGTCTTTGGGGTCCCTCCAACCTGCCCCACTGCCGGGGGACCGAGGTTTGGGGGGCTCTGGGGGTCCCGTTCCCCTGCGGGGGGGATCCGGGGGGTCTCTGTCCCACTGCGGGAGGGTTGTGGGGCGCTGTGGGGGTCCCACTGACCCTGGGCTTCCCCCGCAGCGCCCCCCTGCGTGACGCCCCCGTGTCCGTGCCAGTGGAGCCCCTGGGGGCCCTGGGGGTCCTGCTCGCGGCCCTGCGGGGGGGGGCAGCAGCGGCGGCTCCGGGCCTTCAGCCCCCCCAGCCCCGGGGCGCCCTGGTGCCCCCAAATCCAGGGGGGCCACGAGCAGCGGCGGCCGTGCGGGGTGACGGCGTGTCGGGGTGCGGGGGGCTCCGGGGGCCGATATCGGGGGGCTGGGGGGGACACTGATACCGGGGGGCCGGAGGGGGATGTTGGGGGGTCCAGAGGGGACTGGGGGCCGTGGGGGGGCTTTGGGGGGCGCTGAAGGGGAACTGTGGGGCCGGGAGGAGCCGGGAGGGGCCGCGGGGATCCGGGGCGTTGGGGGTCTGGTCTCGGGGTGAATCCCAGGGGTTCCGGGGGTCACCCCCTGTCCCCCCCTCAGTGAACGGCGCGTGGTCCCCGTGGGGTCCCTGGTCGCGCTGTGACGTCACGTGCGGGGGGGGCCGCTCCGTGCGCAGCCGCTCCTGCTCCCGACCCCCCCCAAAAAACGGGGGGAGCCCCTGCCCCGGGCCGGGACACGAGCTGCGGGTCTGCAACGCCCGGCCCTGCGGTACGGGGGGCACTGGGGGCACTGGGGGGACTGGGATGGACTGGGATGGACTAGGATGGACTGGGGGGCACTGGGGGCACTGGGGGGACTGGGGGGCACTGGGGGGCACTGGGGGGACGGGGGGCACTGGGATGGTCTGGGGGGCACTGGGGGCACTGGGGGGCACTGGGGGGCACTGGGATGGACTGGGATGGACTGGGGGGGACTGGGGGGCACTGGGGGGCACTGGGGGCACTGGGGGCACTGGGGGGACTGGGGGGCACTGGGGGGACTGGGGGGACTGGGGGCACTGGGGGGACGGGGGGCACTGGGGGCACTGGGGGGACTGGGGGGCACTGGGGGCACTGGGGCACTGGGATGGACTGGGGGGCACTGGGGGGCACTGGGATGGACTGGGGGGCACTGGGGGGCACTGGGGGGACTGGGGGCACTGGGGGGACTGGGGGCACTGGGGGCACTGGGGGGCACTGGGGGCACTGGGGGGACTGGGGGGACTGGGGGACACTGGGGGCACTGGGATGGACTGGGGGGCACTGGGATGGACTGGGGGGCACTGGGAGGGATTCGGGGAGTCCGGGGGGGCCGGGGGTCCCCGAGGGGCTCCAGCGCATGCACTGGGGGCGCGTTGGCTGGGGGGAGCTGCGGGGGGCTGGGGGTGCCCTGGGGGGTCCCGGGGGGGTCCCGGGGGGTGTCGCGGCGCTGACGGTGCCCCCCCACAGGCCCGCGGTGTCCCCCCGGGCAGAGCCTGTCCCCCTGTGGCACGCGGTGCCCGCGGAGCTGCCGGGACCTGCAGGAGGGGGTGTCGTGCGAGGGGGGGTCCCGCTGCCAGCCCGGCTGCCGCTGTCCCCCCGGTGAGCCCCTGGCCCCCCCCGGGCCCCCCCCCGAGCCCCCCGTGTCCCCCCAGCCCCCCTGACCCCTGTGCCCCCCCAGGGACCCTGGAGCAGGACGGGGGCTGCGTCCCCCCCGAGCTCTGCGAGTGCCTGGACGCGGGGGGGCACCTCTGGGTGCCGGGGGGGGGCGGGCACCCCCGGGGCTGCCGGAACTGCACCTGCGCGGGGGGGCGGCTGCGCTGCGCCCCGGGGGGCTGTCCCCCTCCCACCGCCACCCCTGGGACCCCCCCCGGGAGCCCCCCGTGCACCTGGAGCCGCTGGAGCCAGTGGGGACCCTGCAGTGTCACCTGCGGGGGGGGGCGGCAGGAGCGGTACAGGTGAGGGGGGGACACGGAGGGGACACGAGGGCTGTGGGGGGACACGGAGGGGACACGGGGGATATGAGGGGGGGACACGGAGGGGACACGAGGGCTGTGGGGGGACACGGAGGGGACACGGGGGTTGTGGGGGGACACGGAGGGGACACAGGGGCTGGGGGGGACACGGGGGATATGGGGAGGACACGGAGGGGACACGGGGGATGGGGGGGACACGGAGGGGACACGGGGACTATGGGGGGGACACGGAGGGGACACGGGGGCTGTGAGGGGGACACGGGGGATATGGGGGGGACACGGAGGACATGGGGGGGACACGAGGGCTGTGGGGGACACGGAGGGGACACGGGGGATATGAGGGGGGGACACGGAGGGGACACGGGGGATATGGGGAGGACACGGAGGGGACACGGGGGCTGTGGGGGGACACGGAGGGGACACGGGGGATATGGGGAGGACACGGAGGGGACATGGGGGCTGGGGGGGGACACGGAGGGGACACGGTGGTTGTGGAGGGGACACGGCACCTTGGGGACACATGAAACCCACGGGGAGGACACGTAACTCGGGAGGGAATTCTGTGTCTGTGAGGGGGTGATGACACTGGAGGGGCACCTGTGGAGGGGCCACGTCACCTCGGGGACGTCCCTGGCACTGGAGGGACACGAAACCCACGGGGCCGATGTGATGTGACACTGGGGGGCTGCGGGGACACCTCTGGTGCTGGCCGGGTCCCCGCCGCTCACCCCAGTGTCCCCCTGTGTGACCCCCCCGTCCCCCAGGACTCCCATCCCCGCCGGGGGCGCGGGGGCACCCTGCGGGGACCCCCAGGAGCAGGTTCGGGCCTGCGAGGACCCCCCGTGCCCCCCCCCGTGCCCCTGGGCGGGGGGCGAGCGGGGGCTGGGCGAGCGCTGGAGCCCCGGCCCGTGCCGGCTGTGGTGAGTTGGGGGGGCCGGGGGGGCCGGGGGGGCTCTGGGGACCCCCACCCACCGCCTGTGTCCCCCCCACAGCACCTGCAGCCCCGAGGGACCCGAGTGCTGGGACACCCCCTGTGCGGCCGGTACGGGGGGGACTGAGGGGTCCTGGGGAGGGCAGGGGGGTCACACAAGGCATTGGGGGGTCACACAAAGCATTGGGGGGTCACACAAGGCATTGGGGGGTCACACAAGGCATTGGGGGGGTCACACAAAGCATTGGGGGGTCACACAAGGCATTGGGGGGTCCTGGGGAGGGCAGGGGGGTCACACAAGGCATTGGGGGGTCACACAAAGCATTGGGGGGTTACACAAGGCATATGGGGTTCTGGGGGGTCCTGGGGAGGGCAGGGGGGTCACACAAGGCCCTGGGGGGTCCTGGGGAGGGCAGGGGGGGTCACACAAGGCTTGGGGGGGTCACACAAGGCATTGGGGGTTCTGGGGGGGTCCAGGGGGGTCACACAAGGCATTGGGGGGTCACACAAAGCATTGGGGGGTCACACAAAGCATTGGGGGTCACACAAGGCATATGGGGTTCTGGGGGGTCCTGGGGAGGGCAGGGGGTCACACAAGGCATTGGGGGGTCACACAAGGCATTAGGCGTTCTGGGGGCCTCCAGGGGGGTCACACAAGGCATTGAGGGGTCCAGGGGGGTTCCTGGGGGCTCCTGCTGGTCTAGAGAATTCGGAGGCATGGGGGGGGGGGGGGGGCCTTTGGGTCCCGGTGACTCTGGTGCCCCACCGTTCTCCCCCAGAACCGTGTGACTGGAGCCCCTGGGGGTCCTGGGGACCCTGCAGCGAGCCCTGTGCGGGGGGGTCCCGCCTGCGCCACCGGCACCCCCTGAACCCCGGGCCCCCCGGGCGGCCGTGTGCGGGGGTCCGCACCCAGAGCGAGAGCTGCAACTCCACCGCCTGCCCCGGTAAGCCCCGAGCCCCTCCCCGCACCCTTGGGACCCCCACCCCGGGGTGCTGAGGGGGTCCCGTGTCCCCGCAGAGCCCGAGTGCGGCGGCGGCCGGAGCCGCAGTCCCTGCGCCGGGCGGTGTCCCCGGACCTGCGCCGACACCTGGGCCCAGGTGCTGTGTCTGCAGGGGCCCTGCGAGCCAGGTACGGCCGGGGCTGCCCCGCCACCCCCGCGGGTCCCCCTGTGTCCCCCCAGCACCCACGGGCGCCCCCCGTGCCCCCAGGGTGCCGGTGTCCCCCCGGGCAGCTGCTGCAGGACGGTGACTGTGTCCCCCTGAGCCGCTGCCGCTGCGCCAGCCCCGGCGGGGACAACGGGAGCCGCGAGGTGTCCCCGGGGGCCGTGACCCGCATCGGGTGTCACAACTGGTGGGTGACACCGCGGGGGGGGGGCACGGTGCCGTGGGCACGGCGGGAGGGACACGGCGGATGGACACTGTCACACGGGGACAGACACGAGTGGGGGACACGGGGACAGGGAATGGACACACTCGGCCGTGCCAGCAGGACGGGCACGGGGGACAGGGGGACGGGCACAGGGACAGGGGGACAGGCACAGTGACAATGGGACGGGCACAGTGACAGTGGGATGGACATGGGGGACAGGGGGACGGGCACGGTGACAGTGGGACAGGCACGGTGACAGTGGGACGGGCACAATGACAGTGGGATGGACATGGGGGACAGGGGGACGGGCACAGTGACAGTGGGACAGGCACAGTGACAATGGGATGGACATGGGGGACAGTGGGACAGGCACGGTGACAGTGGGACAGGCACAGTGACAATGGGATGGACATGGGGGACAGTGGGACAGGCACGGTGACAATGGGACGGGCACAGTGACAGTGGGATGGACATGGGGGACAGTGGGACAGGCACGGTGACAGTGGGACGGGCACAATGACAGTGGGATGGACATGGGGGACAGGGGGACGGGCACAGTGACAGGGGGACGAGCACCGTGGAGGTGCCACACAGCAGAGGAGCCCCACGCGTGACGGTGACACTCCTGTCACCCCGGTGCAGCACCTGCGAGAACGGGACGTTGACCTGCCCGGTGCTGGCGTGTCCCTCCCCGGGGCCCGCGACGCCCGCCATCGCCGTGTCCCCTTGGTCCTCCCTGTCCCCTGTGCCCTCCCTGTCCCCTCTGTCCCCCTCGGCCCCTCCATCGCCCCCGTCCCCCCTGTCTCCCGAGCCCGCCGTGTCCCCCGCCGTGTCCCCCTGGTCCCCCTGGTCCCGCTGCTCCCGCAGCTGCGGCGGCGGGAGCCGGAGGCGGCAGCGGCGGTGCCGGGAGGGCCCCGGGGCCGGGCGGCGGTGCGGGGACAGCCCCGAGGAGGAGACGGAGCCGTGTAACCCCGAGCCGTGCCCCGGTGAGACGGCGGGACAGCGGGCGGGGAGGGACGGGGACAGGGACGGAGCGGCCGAGAGAAGGGATAGGGGGAACCGGGGAGGGAACGGGGACAGAGGAACGGGAGGAGGGGCACGGAGGGACGGAGGGATGGGAGGTGGGAGAGGGGTGGGTGTAGCGAGGAAAGGAGGGGGGGTGGAGGCTGGTGGATGGAGGGCCGGGGCAATGCCAGGAGGGAGGGCCGGGGGTCAGGGCGGTGCCGGTGCCGTTCCCGGTGCCATTCCCGGTGCCGTTCCCGGTGCGGTTCCCGGTGCCGTTCCCGGTGCCGTTCCCGATGCCATTCCCGGTGCCGTTCCCGGTGCCGTTCCCGGTGCCATTCCCGGTGCCGTTCCCGGTTGCCCCAGGCTGCCCCCCGGGTGAGGTATGGCTGGACCCCGGCCCCGCCTGCGAGCGCAGCTGCCAGGACCTGGCGGAGCCCCGCGGGACTTGCGCGGGGACCCCCGCGACCCTCGGAACCTCCGAATCCCCCGGGAGCCCCGTAACTCCGGACACCTCCAGCACCGCCGTGACCCCCACGACCCTGGGCACTCCCGCCACCCTCGGGACCCCCTCGGTCCCCCCGCGCTGCGCCTGCGCCCCCGGCCGGTACCGGAACGGCTCCGGGCAGTGCGTGAGCGCGGGGGACTGCGGCTGCCGGTACCGCGGGGCGCTGCGAGCGGTGAGCGGGGCGGGGAGCGCGGGGCGGGGGTCCCCGAGCCCGTGTTTGGGGGTCCCTGCCCAATGTTTGGGGTCCCTGCGCCGCTCCAGGCCGGCAGCGAGTGGCAGGAGCAGTGCGGGACCTGTCGCTGCTCCGAGGGACGCGTCACCTGTGCCACGTCCTGCCCCGCGCTCACCTGCCCGGAGGTGAGGGGCTCCGGGGCCGCTCCGGGGGGCGCGGGGGGGGTCCCCGCGGACAGGGGCTGAGCCTGGGGGTCCCCGCAGGGCGCGGAGCCGGTGCAGGAGCCCGGGAGCTGCTGCCCCGTGTGCCGGGACGAGTGGCCAGGTGAGACCCTGCACCCGGGGACCCTGGGGAGGGGCGGCCCCGCAAGGCCCCCCGCTCACCCCTGGCCCCCCACCCGTGCAGAGGAGCCCCCCGGGCCGTGCCGGCTGCTCACGGCGCTGCGGACCATCGCCAAGGGCGCCTGTGTCCTGCGCGGCGTGCGGGTCGCCTACTGCGCGGGAGGGTGCCGCTCCCGCACCGCCGTCAGCGCCCAGGTGCGGGCCCGAGGGGCGCTGGGGGGACCCCCGACCCGCCTGCTCCCCCCGGCCGGGCTGCGGGCTGCGGGGGGACGTGCCGCTGTCCCCCCCAAGCGCCGGTGTCCCGCAGGAGCCGTACGTGCGGTCGCTGTGCGAGTGCTGCAGTTACCGGCTGGACCCCGGCCGGCCCGTGCGCGCCCTGCTGCTGCCGTGTCCCCGCGGCCGCCCCCGGCCCGCGCTGCTGCCCCGCATCGCCGAGTGCCACTGCCAGCCGTGCCGGGGTGCGGGCACCGGGGGACGGGGGATCCTGGCGGGACACACCGCCCGCATCGCTCAGGCCGCTGCGGGTGCAGGGTGGGACGTCCCGGGGGCCCCGGGTGGGATGTCCCAGGGGTCCCGGGTGGGATGTCCCGGGGGGCTCTGGGTGGGATGTCCCGGGTGGGATGTCCCAGGGGGCTCTGGGTGGGATGTCCCGGGGGGTCTCGGGTGGGATGTCCCGGGTGGGATGTCCCGGGGGGCTCTGGGTGGGATGTCCCGGGTGGGATGTCCCGGGTGGGATGTCCCGGGGGGTCCGGGTGGGATGTCCCGGGGGTCCCGGGTGGGATGTCCCGGGGGGCTCTGGGTGGGATGTCCCGGGTGGGATGTCCCGGGGGGTCCGGAGATCCTAGGGTGTCCGGGGGGGCTGCAGGGGTTTTGGGGAGCCCCCCGGGGGTGACTCCTGAACTCCTGTCCCGCAGGCGGGGACTTCGCCCGGCGCTGAGGAGCCCCCCAGACACCGCCCATCCCTCTCCGGCGGTGCTGGCAGCGAGGAGTTCCTGATCGATACCAATAAACGACCGATAATCGATAGAGTTCGATAATCGATAATTCATCATTAACCGATTACTCCACCCGCGGGGAACTGAGGGACAGCGGGGGAGCACTGGGGGCACTGGGATGAACTGGGGGGAGCACTGGGGGAGCACTGGGAGCACTGGGATGAACTGGGGGAGCACTGAGATGGACTGGGGGCCACTGGGATGGACTAGGGGAGCACTGGGGGCACTGGGATGAACTGGGGGCATTGAGGGCACTGGGATGAACTGGGGGAGCACTGGGATGGACTGGGGGAGCACTGGGATGAACTGGGGGCATTGAGGGCACTGGGATGAACTGAGGGAGCACTGGGGGCACTGGGATGGACTGGGAGGAGCACTGGGGGCACTGGGATGAACTGGGGGCACTGAGGGCACTGGGATGAACTGGGGGCACTGGGGGCACTGGGATGAACTGGGGCACTGAGGGCACTGGGATGAACTGGGGGAGCACTGGGGGCACTGGGATGAACTGGGGCACTGAGGGCACTGGGATGAACTGGGGGAGCACTGGGGGCACTGGGATGAACTGGGGCACTGAGGGCACTGGGATGAACTGAGGGAGCACTGGGGGCACTGGGATGAACTGGGGGGGCACTGAGGGCACTGGGATGAACTGAGGGCACTGGGATGGACTGGGGGAGCACTGGGATGAACTGAGGGAGCACTGGGGGCACTGGGATGAACTGGGGGCACTGGGATGAACTGGGGGTCACCGGGAGGCGCTGGCTGCAGTTTCCCCCGTGGCCACAGGAGGGCGCCCATAGAGAGGCGGGCGGCGGGGAGGGTCCGGCCCCTTCTGGGACGCGGGGGCGCTGCCGAGGGACATTGAAGGATGGACATTGCGGGGGGACACTCTGGGGACACTCTGGGGACACCCTGGGGACACCCGATGAAGCTCCGGCGCCGATGGCGGCCACGCTCCGGCCCCGGCACGGAGAAGGCGCCGGCGCCGGCTGATGACGCAGCAGTGGCCAATTGCGAGCGCGCGCGGGCGGTGACGTTGTAAGTGCGCGCCTCGGCCGCGGGCCGTGCGCGGGGCCGGGCCGGGAGGTCAGAGAGGGCCGGGAGCGGAGCGGGGCCGGGAACGGGAGCGGGGCTGAGAACGGGATAGAGGGTGAGAATGGGGCCGGGATCGGGATCGGGACTGGAACTAGGGATGGGACCGGGATCGGGCTTGGGACCGGGACCGGGATTGGGATCGGAACCAGGATTAGGACAGGGGTTGGGATCGGGATCGTGGGACACGGGGGTGAGGAAGCGAGGCCCGGGGATGGAGCGGGGGGCGGTCGGGAGTGGGGCAGGGCCGGAAGGATGGGCTGGGGGACCCCGGCACGGAGCGGGGCTGGGCCCGGGGGCAGTGCAGGGCACGGCGGGGCGGTAAAGCGGGGCCGAGGCCTGGGGCGGAATCCCCCGGTAGGGGCTGTCCCAGCACTGCCGTTCCCTCGCAGCTCTCCGGGATGCGGCGCTGACCCGCTGCCCCATGGCCGCGCACCTGGTTCGCCGCTGCTGCCGGCGGCTGCTGCTGCCGGCGCCGCCCGGGAGGCCGCCGGGTTCCGCCCTGCGCACCGGCCCGCCCCGCTGGGCCGAGGGCCCGCAGGCCCGGCCGCGGGAGAACGGCGCGGAGCAGCAGCTCCGGGAGCTGATCCAGGCGGCCTCCAGCCCGCAGGAGGTGCTGCAGCTCAGCCAGGGCCCGGGGCTCAGCAGTAACCTGGCGGCCCTGGCCATCGCCCGCCTGGCCCGCCTCAGCCTCCAGCAGCGCCTGGACCCGCAGGGCATCCGCGGGGACCCGCGGTTCCAGCAGCTGCTCGGCACCGTGGATGCGCAGGTCAGGGGGCACGGGCGGCTCTGGGGCTGTGTGGGAAGGAAGGGGGGGCACGGAGCAACCCCACGCTGCAGCTGGCCTGGGAGGGGCTGCTGGGGACAGGGCTGGAGGCGCTGCTGGGGACAGGGCTGCTGCACTCTGGGCTGCACCTGAGCATCCTGCACCTGTGGGATGGGCTGGCGCTGCCTGGGGCCCTCCAGCCTGTTCAGGGCACACTGGGGAGGTGGCACAGGTAGGCGAGCAGTGCTCCAAATTCTCACTTACTGTTTGGGCCACATCTGTCCTACGCCTGTCCCTGTGGCATATGTCACAGGTGTGAAACATGTCTGGTGGCCCTATGTCACATCTGTCCCCGTGTCACCCCTGTCCCTGTGTCACAGCTGTGCCTGTTACAGATCTCATAGGGGTGGGACATGCCTGTCTCTTGTGTGTCACCTGTCACTGTGTCACAGCTGCCTGTCCCTGTGCAGATCTCACAGGTGTGGAGCACGCCTGTGTCCCTGTGTCACAACTGTGTATGTCACCCCTGTCCTCGTGCAGATCTCGCAGGTGTGGAACACACCTGTGTCCCCGTGTCACCCCTGTCCCCCTGTCCCCATGCAGATCTCGCAGGTGTGGAGCACGCCTGTGTCCCTGTGTCACCCCTGTCCCCATGTCCCCGTGCAGATCTCGCAGGTGTGGAGCACGCCTGTGTCCCTGTGTCACCCCTGTCCCCCTGTCCCCGTGCAGATCTCGCAGGTGTGGAACGTGCCCCTGCTGCAGCTGCTGCGGAGCCTGCCGGCACTGGGGCTGGCTCCCGGCGGGCACCAGGCGCGCTCGGTGGAGCAGGAGGTGCTGTGGCGGCTGCGGCGCCTGCCCCTGCGGCAGCTGGCACACCTGGCCGAGCACCTGGCGGGGCAGGGCCACGACGGGCCCCTCCTGCCCGAGGTGCTGCGCAAGCTGGAGCTGCGCTGGACGGAGCTGGACGGCACCCGCACCGTGGTGACGCTGATGGCCAAGGTGGGACACCTGTCCCCCGCCCTCATGGAGCGCCTGGAGGACAAGGTGGGACCCGCACACCTGGCACGGGGTGACGGCGGGGTGGGGTCACCTGGGGTCAGCAGGCCCACCTGGGGTCACTTGTACCGCCTGTCCTCCGTGTCCCCTCTTGCACTTGTCCCTTGTCTCACCTGTCCCTGTCCCAGGCCCTGGAGCTAGCGGAGCAGTTTGAGCCCTGTTCCCTGTGTCACCTGGCCCCTGTCTCACCTGTTCTGTGCCAGGCCCTGGAGCTGGCAGAGCAGTTTGAGCCCTGTCTCACCTGTCCCTGTCCCCTATCCCTGTCCCAGGCCCTGGAGCTGGCGGAGCAGTTCCTGATCCCTGTCCCTGTCTCCCCTGTCCCAGGCGCTGGAGCTGGCAGAGCAGTTCCTGATCCCTGTCTCCCCTGTCCCTGTCTCCCCTGTCCCTGTCCCAGGCCCTGGAGCTGGCGGAGCAGTTTCTGATCCCTGTCCCTGTCTCCCCTGTCCCAGGCGCTGGAGCTGGCGGAGCAGTTCCTGATCCCTGTCCCTGTCTCCCCTGTCCCTGTCCCAGGCCCTGGAGCTGGCAGAGCAGTTCCTGATCGCTGTCCCTGTCTCCCCTGTCCCTGTCTCCCCTGTCCCAGGCGCTGGAGCTGGCGGAGCAGTTCCTGATCGCTGTCCCTGTCTCCCCTGTCCCTGTCCCAGGCGCTGGAGCTGGCGGAGCAGTTTGACACGGACGAGCTGCGCCGTGTGGTGCTGGCTCTGGCGCTGCAGCAGCGCCGCTGTGTGCCCCTGCTGCGGGCCCTGTCCTACCACCTGCTGCAGAAACCTGCCGAGCTGCCCCTGCCCGTGCTCACTGACCTGCTCTTCGCCTACAGTGAGTGCTGGGGGCTCCTGCAGGGACTGGGGACAGTCCCTGGGTCGTGGCACTGTCCTGGGCTGGCAGGGGGTGGGGGGAGCCAGGTGAGCTCTGAGGGCCCAAACCTTTCCTGTTCCAGCCAGGTGGGGTGAGGGAGTCCAGGTGAGCCCCAGCAGCTCTTCCCCACTGGGTTATCCGAGTCCTGGGGTGGGAACAGGGGTGTTGTAGGTCACCTCTGCTCCAGGTATGAAACCCAGGTCACCAGGTTCTAAGTGTCCCATCATTCCGGGTGGTCCAAATCCCTGCGAGCTCCGTGTGAGGCCGCTCCATCACTTGGGGTGTCCCAAGTCCCTCCCCAGCTCACCTGGAGCCCCTTTAGGTACTGGGATGGCTCTGAGGTGTCCCTGGAGCCTTTCCTGTCCCGTGGTGTGGGGGGCGCAGGGCAGAGGAGCTGGGAGCCCCCTGCACTGAGCTGTCCCCCCTTGGCACAGGTAAGCTGAGCTTCCAGCAGCCGCAGGTGCTGCACCGCCTGTCCCTGGAGCTGCAGCCTCACCTGGGCAGGCTGAGCCCCGCCCAGGTGTCGCGCTGTGCCCGCTCCTTCGGCAGCCTGCGCTGGCTCAGCCGGCCCCTCGCCGAGGCCATGGCTCAGGTGAGGCCTGGGGGGACAGGGGGGACAGGGGGGACCTCACCTGGCCCTGGGGGAGGGAGGGGACAGTCACCTGTGCAGGGGTTGTTGGCACTTTTCCCAGCAGGTCCCTCTCCCCTGTCCGGGCTGTTGTCACCTGGGAGCGGGTGGCACTGAGGGCCCCTCCCCTGTCCAAGCTCTGTCACCAGTGGGAAGCAGGGATCATCTCCCGCTGGATTTGGCTCCATCCAGACCCTCCAGCTGTGGGTGCTGGTGCTGGTCCTGGCCCAGTTCTGGCCCAGTTCTGGCCCAGCCCATCTTGCCCATCCAGACTGAGATATTCCAGGGCTGCCCTTGTAGCTGGAGAAGGTCCCAAGGGTCCATCACCTGTGGTGTCCCACCTAGCACAGCCCTGCTGATGTTCCCAACCTTTCCCTTGCTCCTCTCCCAGCTCCCTGCCAGTTCTGTCCCAGTTCCTGCCAAGTTCATCCCCCTGCTCCTTCCCATCCTCACTGGGGTGTTCCCGAGCTTCCCCTCGTACCTGGATAAAGTCCCAAGATTCCCTCTCTCATTTTCCCACCTGGGAGGAGTCTGTGGCTGATGTGTCCAACCTCTCCCTCCCGTCCCTGTTCTGGACAGCCCCCAACTCCCGTTTTCCCCGCAGTATTGCCTGGATCACAGACACAACCTGTCCATCACCCAGCTCTGCGGGATCCTCGTGTCCTTCGCCCGCCTCAACTTCCAGCCCAGCTCCAGCGAGGAATTCTTCTCCATGGTGACGTCCCTGGAGTTCCCCAGGGCTCTGGGTGGGGAGGGACCTCAGAGACCCCCCACAGCTGCAGATTCCTGCCCCAAAGCCACCCAAATTCTCTGGTTTCCCATGTCCTGGCACTCCAGGTGTCCCAAATCCCTCCCAGCTCCCACTTTCGGCCCTGGAAGCCCCTGTAAGTGACTTCCCCCAGATGTCACCTGTCCCACAGCACAGGTGTTCCCCTGGAACGTTCCCATGGGAAAAGGGCTGTTGGATGGCCGAATCCATGGGGAGAGAGGCCACGGGGTCACCTGAGAGGGACCCTGCAGCCTCCCCTGAGGGACAGTGGGGACACCTTTGTGACTGAGCTCCGTGTTCTCCCTGTGCAGATCCACGAGCGGCTGCAGGGGCAGGAGCAGGAGCTGGACATGCACCTGCTGACAGACGTGGTGTGGTCCCTGTGTGTCCTGCAGCAGCCCCAGCACCCGCACCTGCGCCAGCTGCTGGGCCCCGAGTTCCACACCCGCCTGCGAGGTGAGCGCGGGGCAGGCTGAGCCCGGGGCTGGGATTGGGGATTGGACAGGGGCTCCAGGGGCTGGGATTGGGGATTGGACAGGGGCTGGGATTGGGGATTGGACAGGGGCTGGGATTTGGGGATTGGACAGGGGCTGGGATTGGGGATTGGACAGGGGCTGGGATTGGGGATTGGACAGGGGCTGGGGTTTGGGGATTGGACAGGGGCTGGGATTGGGGATTGGACAGGGGCTGGGATTGGGGATTGGACAGGGGCTGGGATTTGGGGATTGGACAGGGGCTGGGATTTGGGGATTGGACAGGGGCTCCAGGGGCTGGGCTTTGGGGATTGGACAGGGGCTCCTTACCCAGGGGCTGGGATTTAGGGATTGGACAGGGGCTGGGATTTGGGGATTGGACTGGGGCTGGGATTTGGGGATTGGACTGGGGCTCCTGACCCAGGGGCTGGGATTTGGGGATTGGACAGGGGCTGGGATTTGGGGATTGGACAGGGGCTCCAGGGCTGGGCTTTGGGGATTGGACAGGAGCTGGGATTTGGGGATTGGACAGGGGCTCCAGGGGCTGGGATTTGGGGATTGGACAGGAGCTGGGATTTGGGGATTGGACAGGGGCTTCAGAGGCTGGGATTTGGGGACTGGACTGGGGCTGGGATTTGGGGATTGGACAGGGGCTCCAGGGGCTGGGATTTGGGGATTGGACAGGGGCTCCTGACCCGGGGGCTGGGATTTGGGGATTGGACAGGAGCTGGGATTTGGGGATTGGACAGGAGCTCCTGACCCAGGGGCTGGGATTTGGGGATTGGACTGGGGCTCCAGGGGCTGGGATTTGGGGATTGGACAGGAGCTGGGATTTGGGGATTGGACAGGGGCTCCAGGGGCTGGGATTTTGGGACTGGACAGGGGCTCCTGACCCAGGGGAGGTGGGGTCACCTGCCCAACAGGTGATGCTGGCAGGTGCAGCCCAGTCAAATTCGGTCCCTGTCCCCCCATGGCGGGGACCGGCCACCGGCTGCCACAGTGATCTCTGTGGCCACGAGCCCCGTGTCCCCTCCCTTGGGACCCGGGGGGTGAATCCACTGGGGACATGGCATCTGGGAATGCCTGGGGCTGGGGGGGGCTTCTCAGGTGCTGGAGTTCACCTGGGGATACAAACTATCCCAGCTGTCACATCCCTGTGGCCGTTAAACCCAGCCCTTTCCAGGAGCTGGAATATTCCCCAGATCCCACCTGAGCATCCCCTGGCACTGCCTGGGGCCATGTCCCTGCTCACTGGGTGTCACCTGAGCCCACCTGGCTCAGCTCCTGGGGACACAGGGCTGAGGTGCCCCATGTGCCACATGCCACATCCCTGCTGCGGCTGCACAGCCCTTTCCATGAGGAACATTCCCACTACCCCACCTGAGCCTTCCCTGGCGTCAGTTCCTGTGTGCCGTGGGTGTCACCTGAGCGTGTCCCCACCTGTCCCACAGGTGACACCTCCCCACGGGCACAGAGCTCGTGGCTGAAGCTGCTGCACATCAACGCCACGGCCAGGCTGGAGGCCCCGGGCTACCAGGGGCCCTTCCTGCCCCCCGAGGTGCTGGGCAGGGACAGGGACAAGGACAAGGACAAGGACAAGGACAAGGAGAAGGCCACCCCCCTGCAGCGGTGGCTGTGGGAGGCACTGCCGGGGGCACTGGGGGGCCACGACCTCGTCCGACGTGACGTGAGCACAATCTATGGCTGGGACATCGGTGAGTGTCACCTGCTGCCACCCCTGGGGCTGGCACCGGCCTGGGCACCTCCCACTGCCACCCCCGGCCCTGCCACCTGCCTGGGCACCCCTGGCTGTGGCACTGCCACACCTGCTACCTCCCCTGTCACCTCGTTACCTTGCTGTGTCACCCCTCAGTGCCGTCACTGTCCTCTGTCACCCTCCAGCCCACTCCAGCTCTGTCACCTTTCCCTGTCACCCTCCAGCCCTCCTGGTCCTGTCACACCCCTGCCACCCCCCCTTGCAGCCCAGTCAAATTCGGTCCCTGTCCCCCAGTGTCGGGGACCGGCCACCGGCTGCCACAGCAACCCCCGTGCTCCGCTTGTCCCTGTCCCCTCCCGTGGGACCTGGGGACACGGATCCCCACGGACACACCTTCCTGGGGTGGGGTCACAGAGCCCCTGGCTGCCTCTGAGTCCTCTCTGAGTGCCCGTGTCCCCTCTGTCCCTGCAGATGCTGAGGTGGTGCTGGACAGTGACAACAAACCTCTGCCCCTGAGGGACTTCACTGCCCCTCATCTGTCCCGCTCTGAGGGGACAAAGCCACTGCCACCAGGGGCCAGGAGGTGGGTGGAGACAGCAGGGTCTCCTGAGGTGGGGGACGGAGGGGACAGTAGAGGGGAGAGGAGGGCACAGGGAGGCAGTGAGGAGGGGACATGGGATGGGGACAGTAGGAGGATGAGGAGGGGGGATAGAAAGGGTCGGTGGGAGAGAAGAGGTGGCACAAGGAGGACACAGAGAGGAGGAGGAGGAGACATGGAACGGGGACAGGAGGAGACAGGGAGGGGGCAGGAGGGTGATGGGAGGGGCACAACTCAGGCAGCGAAGGGCTGGGCTCTGTGCTCTGTGGCTGGGGGTGCCCGTGCTCAGTCCCTGTCCCCTGTCCCTGTCCCCAGGGTGGCCGTGCTGCGCTGGGAGCTGCCGCAGTTCAGCTCGCGGGGCCGGGAGCTGCTGGGCCGGGGCTCCATGGCCCGCAGGCACCTGAGAGCAGCCGGCTTCCTGCTGGCCGAGGTGAGCCCCTGGGAATGGGCTGGGCGCTGGGAACACCCCGGGGAGCCCTGGGAACACCTGGGTGTCCCCAGCACTGCCACGGCCACCGCGGAGCCTGGCCCCGAGTGACACATCCACATGGCACCTGAATCCTCCCAGCCCCTTCCAGGAGAAATATTCCCAAAATATTCCCAAAGTGCCCCCTGAGCCACCTGGCAGGTGCAGCCCAGTCAAATTCGGTCCCTGTCCCCCCATGGCGGGGACCGGCCACCGGCTGCCACAGTGACCTCCGTGCCCACGAGCCCCGTGTCCCCTGCCGTGGGACCCGGGGGGTGGATCCACTGGGGACATGGCATCTGGGAATGCCTGGGGCATTCTTGGGAGCAGAGCCCAACCCCTGGCCTGCCAGGTGCCCCCAGGACTCAGGTGTGGCCTCACCTGTGCCCAGCCCAGGGGACGGTCCCTGTGGCACCCCTGGTGACACCAGCCAGGTGCCACTGTCCCCCGGCACACCTGGGCACACCTGGCGCCATGGGAGGGAGGCACTGACACCTCCTGGGGGGCTGCCAGCTCCCTCCACCCTGGGGCTCAGCAGGGATGAGCCACCGTGATCCCCCCGGGCCACCTGCCAGGTGCCGGGGGGGACAGGGGTGACAGGGAGGTGACACAGACCGGCTGATCCTGTGGGGTCAGCCAGGATTAACCCCTGGGGGTAATTATAGCCTGGGGGAGTGTGACAGCCACGTGTCACCCCCGGGGTCACTGTCAGCCCTTGGTGTCACTGTCACTCCCCTGACAGTGTCACTGTCACACATGGGTGGGTGGTGGGACCTCCCTGGGTGGGTGCCATGGCACAGCTGGGGCCAGCACAGGAGGGGGACACAAAGGGGACACAGCTGGGACCCCCTGGGCTGCTGCCACGTCCCTGTCCCCCTGCAGGTGCCCCACTACGAGTTCCTGGAGCTGAAGCTGGAGCGGCAGCGCGTGGCCTACCTGAAGGACAAGGTGGCCAAGGCCCTGGCCAGTGACACGGCGGGTGACACGGCCACTGACACGGCCACCTAACCTGCTCACGTGGCCTCACCTCAGTCAGGTGGCCACGTCCCTGTGCCAATGTGACCGGGTCACCGTGCCCAGGTGGCCCAGTGGCTCAGCCCAGGTGGCCACGTCACCACAGCGAGGTGGTCACCTCACCAGGTGGCTGTGCCTGGGTGGGGATGTCACCACAGTCCACAGTGAGGGGTCCGTGTCCCCACAGTGAGGGGCCCGTGTCCCCACGTGGCTCTGGTGCTGCTGCTCCGTGTCACCAACGGCTCAAATAAACCCAAAACTGTACAGGGATGGTGGCTGGGCCTGGTGGCACAGGGGACAGGTGGGATTGGGGATGGGTGACATTGGGAACCGGTGTCATTTGGGATGTGACACTGGGGATATGTGCCACATGGGATAGTGGGGACATTGAGGATGGGTGCCCCTGGAGACACATGACACTGGGGACAGTTGCCATCAGCGCCAGGTGCGCGTGGAGCTGGGTGACATCACTGCCAGGTGTCATTGTCACCAGGTGACATTGGGATGGAGTGACATTGGGGCTAGGTGGCACTGGTTGGTGCCAGGTGACACGGGAGCCAAGTGACATCAGTGGTGGTCGGCATTGGGTTTGGGTGACATGGGGCCTGGGTGATATTTGGGCCAGGTGACTCTGGGGCCAGGTGACCTTGGAGCTGGGTGAAAGGGACAGGTGACATCGGGGCTGGGTGACACTGTGGGTGGGTGACAGCGGGGTCAGGTGCCATCCGTGGTGGTGGCACGTGGCCGTTCCTGCGCCCCCCGGTGCCCCCCCAGCGCCGTGCCCGGGGCCGCCGGTCTGAGCCGGGCTCGGGATCAGGAGCCAGCGCCTTTATTCCCGCTTATCCCGGGATTGTCCCCGGGCGGGACGGGGACACGGATTGGGGCTGGCCCCGGCGGCAGCGGGGACCCCGCGGTTTGGGGGTGTCTCTGACCGGGGGGGTCACACCCCCGCCGGAGCCCCCGCGGTGTCCCCGCGCCCGCAGCACGAGTCCCCGCAGCGGGCAGGGGGACAGGGTGGCTCAGGACAGCCCCGGGGGTGACACACCGGCCCGGGAAGGGCTCTGGGGGCGGATCAGTGACCACCTGGCCCCGGGACCCCTCCGGCCCCCCAGGAAGGGGGGGACACGGGCCGGCTGGGGGGACACACGGGGACGGGGGGGACCCGGCGGGGCCGGGAGCTGCTGAGTCACCGCTGGGGCCGTGCCTGGCACCGGCAGCGCGGGCACGGCGGGCCCGGGGGGGGACAATGCCAGCCCTCATCCCGGTGCTCCGGGGACACGGCGGGGGACACGCGGCTCCTTGTCTCCACCCGCGCAGACGCTTTGGGGGGGCTCCGCCCTGTGTCCCCCCTCCCCAGTTCCCCCCCAGGACTCGGCGGGATGCTCATCCCCCTTTTTTAGGAGACAAAGTGGGGGAAACTGAGGCCGGGCCCCGCCCTCGCGCCCCCCCCCCCCGGAGCTGATGCAAGCGCTGGGTGGGCCCGGCCCCCCCCCGGCCGCCGCAGCGCCCTCCGGCACAAACCCTCTATCGCGACAGAGCCGGGGCCGGGCGGGACACAATTCCCGCTGACATCAGCCGGGCCGGGCCCCCCCGCGCCCCCCCCGCCCCCGCCCCAGCCCCGCTGATGCTCCGGCGCCGCCGCCGCAGCCGCGTCCGCCCGGCCGAGCCGAGCGGGGGGAGCGGGGCCGGGGGGGGCCGCGGGCAGCGCCGAGCCCGGAGAGTCCCTGGAAGCCGCCGGGGGGGGCGGATCGCAGCACGAGAACGGGATGCCGGAGGGAGCGGAGGCAGGTGAGGCCGAGCGCCGAGCGGGGGGATGAGGAGGGAGCGGGAAGAATGGAAGCGCGGGGATGGGGCGGGCGGGATGGAGGGATGAAAGACGGGGCGGAGGGATGGAGCCGGAGAATGGGAATGGAACGGGGCGATGAGGATGGAGCGGGGGGATGAAGGACGGAGCCGGAAGGATGAAGGACGGAGCGGAAAGGACGGAGCAGGAGGATGAGGATGGAGCGGGAGGATGGAGCCGGCGGGATGAAGGACGGCGCAGGGAGGAGGGAGCCGGAGCCATCGGGATGGAGATGGAGAGATGAAAGGCAGCGATGGGGGATGGAGGGATGAGGATGGAGCAGGGGGATGAAGGAGGGAGCAGGGAGGGGTGCGGGGTGGGAGGATGAGGATGGGGCAGAGGGAAGGTGGATCGAGATGGGGGATGAAGGACAGAGGTGCAATGATGGAGCCGGAGGATGAGGATGGAGCGGGGAAATGAGGGGCACAGTGGGAATGACGGAGGATGAGGATGGAGCGGGGAAATGAGGGGCACAGTGGGAATGACGGAGGATGAGGATGGAGCGGGGAAATGAGGGGCACAGTGGGAATGACGGAGGACGAGGATGGAGCGGGGAAATGAGGGGCACAGTGGGAATGACGGAGGATGAGGATGGAGCGGGAGGACGCGGCCCGGCCGCGACTCTCGGGGCCGCCACCGCCCGGGCTCCGGGCCTGGCACAACCGGGGGGCTCCGGCTCGGCCCCCCCGGGAGGGCACGGGGGACTTAGGGGATCTCGCTTCGGGGTCACCACCCCCGACCCCAGGAACCCAGCGGGAGTCGGCGTCGGGTCTTGCCCCCCGTCCTGGGAGGTGCTGGGGGGACTGGGGGCTGAGCCTCGCCCCGCCTCCCCAGCACCCCCAGGGTGGGAAACTGAGGCACAGCCCAAGGTCACCCCACACCGGTGTCCCCGGGGGGCCACTGTCACGTGTCGAAGGGGGCTGGGGACAGCCGGGAGAGATCCCCGGGATCATCCGCACCTTCCTGCGGGGCTGGGGACAGCGGGGACGGGGAGAGGGACACACCCCAGGGTCACCCTCCTCCTGTGCCTCAGTGGCCCCGCAGAGCTGAGGCTGCTCCCCGAGAAGGGGGTGAGGGTCCTGGTTGTGCAGGGGGGGTCAGGATGTGCCCCCAGGTGTACAGAGGGGACCCCAAAACACGCCCCAAGGTATTGGGGGGCCGCGGCCGGACAGGGACGCGCTGAATGAAGGGGGTCCAGCAGCCCCCTATTACAGAGCAGAGTGGTCCCCGGAACGGCGCCGGGGATGGGGGCGCCGGGACCCCCCCGCAATGAGCCTTTCAGGGGTCCGCAGCACGTGGCGGAGGGTTGTGCCGGACCGAACCATTTCAGATTAGGGGGGGGAATAGCGGCACCTGCCCCGCAAATCCCCCCGCGAGGCCCCGCCCCCTCCCGGCTCCCCCCGCGCTGGCCCCGCCCCCCGGCCTTTATAACGCGGGGGGGTCGGTGCTGCGGGAGGGGTCGCGGTGACCCAGGCTCCGGGAGCGCCCGTCCCATGGAGCCGTCCCCGGGGGCCGCAGGTGACCCAGGGAGGGGCCCAGGTGATGGGGAGGGGAGGGTGGGGGTTTTTTGGGGTGGGCGGTGCAGGGCTGAGCCCCCCCGAAGTCAGCGCAGGGGAGGGGGCTACGAGGGGGGATGCGCCCTTCGCCCCCCCACCCAGTGGAGGAGTCGGGGCTGGGGTCTGTGACGCGGCTGGGTTTGGGAACGGGGGGCTGCTGCTGTCCCCCTCAGTGTCCCCAAACCTGTGGGGACCCCTCCAGGTGCTCTGGGTGGGGGTCACCCTGTTCTCCCACCCCTGGGTGGGTGGGGGTGGTACCAGCCCGCCCCTAGGGTAGTGCCCCAGGTGTCCCCTCTTCCACCGTCACATGATGGCCCTGGGGGGCTGTGGCACTCGGGGGTGTCCCCTCTCCCCACGGTGACCCTGGGGAGGGGGCTGTGGCACTCGGGAGTGTCCCCTCTCCCTACGGTGACCCTGGTGGGGGGCTGTGGCACTCAGAGGTGTCCCCTCTCCCCACGGTGACCCTGGAGGGGCTGTGGCACTCGGGGGTGTCCCCTCTCTCTGCAGTGACCCTGGAGGGGCTGTGGCACTCGGGGGTGTCCCTTCTCTCTGTAGTGACCCTGGAGGGGCTGTGGCACTCAGGGGTGTCCCCTCTCTCTGCAGTGACCCTGGGGAGGGGGCTGTGGCACTCAGGGGTGTCCCCTCTCCCCACGGTGACCCTGGAGGGGCTGTGGCACTCAGGGGTGTCCCCTCTCTCTGCAGTCACCCTGGGGAGGGGGCTGTGGCACTCAGGGGTGTCCCCTCTCTCCGCAGCCCCCGCGCCGATGCCGGCCAAGGAGGAGGCTCGCCCCCCGCCCGAGGGGGCCAGCTGTGACCCCGGCCCCGCCGCCGCCGCCCCCCCCGGCTCTCCGTGCCGGCCGCCGCCGCCCGCGGACCCTCTGGACACCCGCATCGTGATGGGGGAGGAGACGCGCTGCCCCCCGCCCGAGCCGCGGGGGGGTCCCCCGGTGCCTTGTCCCTTCCCCGCGCCCCCCAAGGAGCCCCCCGCGGGCCGCCCCCCCGCGCTGGACCCCGAGCTGTTCTTCACGGCGCCCTCGACGCCGGTGCGGGCGGGGGCAGCGCGGCCGCCGCCCCCCGAGGAGCCGACGGACGGCGACAGCGAGGGGCTGTGCTCGCCCCCCACGTCCCCGTCGGGCTCCTACATGACGGCCGAGGGCGGCAGCTGGGGCTCCTCGGGCACGGCCAGCACCTCCCCGTCCTGCTCCCCCAACCTGGCGGCCGAGGCCGAAGGCCTGGGCGAGGCTGAGGGTGAGGCCGAAGGTCTGGGGGGGGCCCTGGCGCTGCCCCCCGGCCTGGGGGAGCCGCCGGCCTTCCCCCCGCTGTCCCCCGAGGAGGAGGATGATGACGAGGACGAGGATGACGAGGACGGCCCCTTCGCCCCGCCGGGCTGTGCGGATGATGAGGATGACGATGATGAGGACGGGCAGACGCCGGAGGAGGAGGATGAGGACGAGGGCTCGGGGCTGATCCCGGCGGCGCTGCTCCCGTTCCGCGGCAGCCTCCTCTTCCAGGCCGAGGCCGTGGAGATCTCCCCGCGGGCCCCCGCCGAGGAGGAGGAGGAGGAGGAGGACGAAGGCAGCACCTCGGCGTCCTTCCTGCGCTCGCTGTCCGAGAGCTCCATCCCCGAGGGCGGGGACGAGGCCTTCGCCTTCCGCGACGACACCGACGCCTCCTCGGACTCGGCCGCCTACGACGGGGACGAGGACGAGCGGCTCTACGGCACCGAGCGCCACGCGGGGGACGCGGGGACACCCCCGGGGACACCCCCGGCACCCCCCGGCCCGGCCGGTTTCGAGCTCCACCTCCGTGCAGGGTCCCCGTGTCACCCCGACACGGCTCCCGGGTCCTTGGGGACACCCGTGTCACCCCCTGGAGGGGATGCAGAGCTGGACGGCGACACCTTTGTCACCATCACGGAAACCCCCGAGGAGGTGGCAGCGGCAGAAGGTTCTGGAGCAGCGCTGGGACAGGGACTTTGTCCCCAGCTGGCAGAGACCAGCCCTGTCCCCCGGCCCCCTGCGCTCTGTGCCGGGGACCCCCAGAGCCACCAGCTGGGGGGGACCAATGGGGAGCCCCAGGACGGCCCTGGGGGTGACAGTGATGGTGACAACGACCTTGAGCTCAGCACTGGGACAGTGGGGAGTGCTGATGGCCACAGCGAGCTGGACTCTGCAGCCACCGGCTTGGGGACATCAGTGACACCGACCCCCCTGGACGAGATGGATACTGCAGCCAACGATGTGGTGGCACCAGCGACACCCAGCCTGGTGGCTACTGACCTGGTGACACCAGTGACACCAACTGCTCTGGATGAGATGGGTACTGCAGCCAATGACGTGATGACACCAGTGACATCCAGCCTGGTGGACTCAGTGACATCCAGCCTGGTGGACTCAGTGGCCAGTGATGTGGTGACACCAGTGACACCAACCCTACTGGAAGAGATGGACACTGCAGCCACCAGCCCAGTGACACTCAGCCCGCCTATGGCCACTGATGTGGTGACGCCAGTGACACCAACCCCGCTGGAAGAGATGGACACTGCAGCCACCAGCCCACCTATGGCCAGTGACATGGTGACACCAGTGACACCAACCCCGCTGGAAGAGATGGACACTGCAGTCACCAGCCCAGTGACACCCAGCCTGCCTGATGAGCCAGACATTGTGGCCACTGATGTGGTGACACCGGGGACACCAACCCCACTGGAGGAGCCCAGCACTGAGCTGGTGACACCCAGCCTGATGGACAGCACAGCCACCAGCCTGGTGGCACCCAGCCTGTCAGATGCTGCAGCCACTGATGTAGTGACATTGATGACACCCGGCCCACCTGATGAACCAGACGCTGTGGCCACCAGCGTGGTGACACCAGTGACACCAAGGCCAGCAGATGAGCCGGACACCGTGGCCGCTGACCTGGCGACACCAATGCCACTGGTGACACCCAGCTCCCCAGGTGAGCCCGACACTATGGCCACCAGCCTTGTGTCACCAGTGGCACCCAGCCCACTGCATGAGCCGGATATCACAGCCACTGACCTGGTGACACCCAGCCCGCTGGACAAGATGGAAGTTGTGGACACTGTCCTGGTGACACCAGTGACATCCACCCTGAAGGATGCTGTGGCCATTGACTTGGTGACATCAGTGACACCACCCCCCCTGGATGAGAGGAACACTGGGGCCATCGACCTGGTGACATCAGTGACACCTGCCCTGATGGACCCCACGGACGCTGCCCCAGTGACCCGGAGCGTGGTGGACACCACAGATACCAAACCAGTGACACCGGTGACACCAACGCCCCGGGATGAGATGGCCACCGTGACCAGTGCTGCAGTGACCCCCAGCCCAGTGGACACCACGGCCACCCACCTGGTGACCCCCAGCCCCCTGGCCACTGTCCCTGCCCCATGTCCCCCTCCCCAGGTCGTGTCCCCCGTGGCGCTGGCAGCCGGGGTGGCCCCATCCCTCGAGTCCCCAGCTGTCCCCCCGTGTCCCCTGGCACAGGGGACGCTCTCACAGCCCCCTGGGGATGTCCCTGAGGAATTGGGGGACGCGGCCACCGCCTCGGCCAAGGATTTGTCCCCGGAGCTGCCGGACACGTCGCGCGTTGTCACCGCCCCCGAGGGCAGCGTCGGAGAGGAGCCCCCGAGCCCCGCGGGGCCCCGCGGAGAGCCCGAGGAGGAGGAGGAAGAGGAAGAGCAAGAAGAGGCTGAGGCGGCGGCCCCCACGCCCCTCTCCCCGCAGTTCACGGCCTCGGAGCGGGAGGTGTTTGTGGGGACCCCCCCGGCGCCCCCCGAACCACTCCCACCAGCCGGTGCCTTTTCGGGGCGCGGGGCCGGGCCGGGTGTCACCGCCCCGCCCCGGGGGGCCCCGGGGGACCTGCCCCCCGCCCTGCAGGAGCCCCCCGCTCCCCCCCGGCCGGGCCCTGAGCCCCCCGGCCACGCTGCAGAGGACACCGATGCCAAAGTCCCCCCGAGTCCCCCCGAGCGGCAGGAGGAAGAGGAGGCCGTGGCGGGGGTCGCCCCCAGCCCCCTGCCCGCTGCGGGGCCTCCCGCTGAGCCCCCCCGCCCTGCACCCCCCAAACTCAGCCAAGTGCCTCCTCCCGCCGCCCTGAGCCCCCCCGGGCGCCCCCCCAGCCAGGAGCCCCCCCCGGGGCTGCCCCTCGCCAGGAAACACCTCGAAGGTAAGAGAGCCCCCGACCCCCCACGGCCGTGGGACTGGGGTGGGCACTGCCCACGAGGGGATTTGGGGGGTCCCTGGGTGGGTGCCGCCGCGTGGGGGGGTTTGGGGGGCACCACCAGCTCGGCCCCCCCTTGCCGTGGGGTGTTGGGAGCAGGGTGAGCACCCGGGGGAGCTGTGGGTGCCTTTGGGGATCCCTGGGTGGGTGATGGGGGTGAGCGGGAGGGGCTGAGCCCCCCGGGGAGTTTTGGGACCCCCCAGCTCAGCCCCTGTGCCCTCGCAGCCCCCCAGCCCTCCCCGCAGAAGGAGCCGGAGCCCCGGGGCCGGGCAGGGGGCCCGGGGGCTGGGGGGGGCCGGGCGCCCCCCCGGGGGTCTCTGCAGTCGGAGTCGAGCTCGTCCAGCGAGGCTGAGGCCCCCCAGCCCCCCCCGGGCCCCCAGCGCTGCCAGCCCAACCACCGAGGTGAGGGGGGGTCCCGTGGGGTACCCCCGCCTTTGGGGGGGCCGGGGAGCCCCTCTCACCACCCCCCTCTTTGTGCAGGGTCCGGGAACGAGTCCGAGAGCAACGACGAGTCCATCCCGGAGCTGGAGGAGCCCGAGGGCTCAGAGCTGCCCCCTGCCCAGCCCCAGGTGGGGTTCTGGGGGGTCGGGGGTGGTGGGGACCCCCGGGGTGTGGGGTCCCGCTGACTCCCCCTCTCGGCAGGTGCCCCTGGGCCACGGCCTCGGCCCCGGAGAGGAACCGCTCAGCAAAGCCAAGCAGAGCCGCAGCGAGAAGAAGGCCCGGAAGGTGGGGGGTCCCCGGGGGGCTGGGGGTGTCCCCTGGGGTTGGGTCCTCGGGGGGCTGGGGGTGTCCCCTGGGGTTGGGTCCCCGGGGGGCTGGGGGTGTCCCCTGGGGTTGGGTCCCCGGGGGGGCTGGGGGTGTCCCCTGGGGTTGGGTCCCCGGGGGGGCTGGGGGTGTCCCCTGGGGTTGGGTCCCCGGGGGGGCTGGGGGTGTCCCCTGGGGTTGGTTCCCCGGAGGGCTGGGGGTGTCCCCTGGGGTTGGGTCCCCGGGGGGGCTGGGGGTGTCCCCTGGGGTTGGGTCCCCGGCCCATCCCAGGGTCAGGGGTGGGGGGGTCACTCCTGGGATGTTGGAGGGGCACGTCCTCACCCTGAGGGGGGGTCGGGGGGTCCCCACCGTGGGGCAATGCTGAGGGACAACATCCCCGTCTGTGGCTGTCATCCCGGGGATTTTGGGGTGTTGTGGGGGGGCTGTGTCCCTCCCCAGGGCGCAGGGGCTCACTCTGGGCCCCCCCAGGCCATGTCCAAGCTGGGGCTGCGGCAGATCCACGGCGTCACCCGCATCACCATCCGCAAATCCAAGAACATCCTCTTCGTCATCTCCAAACCCGACGTCTTCAAGAGCCCCGCGTCCGACATCTACATCGTCTTTGGGGAGGCCAAGGTGGGCTCGGGGGGCTCTGGGGGGGCGGTCCCCGGCTCGGGGGGGGCCTCTGCTGACCCCGTGTTTGCCCCAGATCGAGGACCTGTCCCAGCAAGTGCACAAGGCGGCGGCTGAGAAGTTCAAGGTGCCCCTGGAGCACTCGGCGCTGGTGACCGACGCGGCGCCTGCCCTGGCCATCAAGGAGGAGAGCGAGGAGGAGGAGGAGGTGAGTGCTGGGGGGCTCTGAGACCCCCCCCCGGGGGTGGCATGGGGGGGTGACAGTGCTGTGACCCCCGGGGTGGGCGGGACAGGGCCGGAGGTGCAGGATGTTGGGCCGGGGACGGCTGAGGTGGGGGTTCAGTGGCCTGGGAGGGGGTGCAGGGCTGGGTGTGCTCCACGGGGCGGGTCACAGCGCTGTGCTCACCCCCCAGGTGGACGAGACAGGGCTGGAGGTGCGGGACATCGAGCTGGTGATGGCCCAGGCCAACGTGTCACGGCCCAAGGCCGTGCGGGCCCTGCGGCACAACAACAACGACATCGTCAACGCCATCATGGTGAGTGGGGGGCTGTGACCCCCCCCCCGTGCCCCTTTTCCCGGCGGGAATTGGGGCTGTGCCCCCCCCCCGTGCCCCTTTTCCCGGCGGGAATCGGGGCTGTGACCCCCCCCCGTGCCCCTTTTCCCGGTGGGAATTGGGGCTGTGCCCCCCCCCGCGCCCCTTTTCCCGGTGGGAATTGGGGCTGTGACCCTCCCCCCGTGCCCCTTTTCCCGGTGGGAATTGGGGCTGTGCCCCCCCCCGCGCCCCTTTTCCCGGTGGGAATTGGGGCTGTGACCCCCCCCCCCCGCGCCCCTTTTCCCGGCGGGAATCGGGGCTGTGACCCCCCCCCGTGCCCCTTTTCCCGGTGGGAATTTGGGCTGTGACCCCCCACCGCCCCTTCTCCCGGTGGGAGTTGGGGTGACCCCAGAATTCCTGACTCTCTGCTCTCTCCCGCAGGAACTGACCATGTAGCGGCCAGGGGTGTCCTGGCCCCCTGTATAGATGCACAGAGCCCCCCCAAATCCTTCCTCCTGCCCCCCTCATCCTCCTCCTGGCCCCCTGGACTGCTCAATAAAGGCCTCCTGCACCCCTTGGATCGCACCTCGCCTCCCAGGCCTGATTTTGGGAAGTTGGGGAGCCCCTTTTCCAGCAGTGGGACGGGGAACAGTGCCCGGGGGTGTAACTGGGATGGGGAAGGATGGGTTTTAGGGGAGTGGCAGCACCCCAGGGTGCTCCCAGCACCACCAGGGATCAGGGATACCCCCTTCCCTCCGGGTTTGGGGGTGGCAGAGACCCGGGATGGGAATGAAGCCGCAGAGCTCCAAGGGCTGGGAAGGGAGGGAACTGTGGCTCCCCAAATCCCCGGTGTCTCAGGGAGCCTCCCCTGCTCTCCGTTCCCTTGCTGCTGGAATGGGAAAGGCTGCGGGAGGTGACACTTTCCCTGCTGTCACCCAGGTGAGTCGCTGGAGGTGCCTCAGCCCCCAGGACACCCGAATTCCAGAGGGAGCAGGGGTCAGGCTCCCCCTGGGCGAAGGGAGGTCAGCAGTGGGGCGGTGGCGTGGGGACAGCCCCGAGTGGGCAGTGCTGGGTGCACAGGGGTCACGGGCACTGGGGGGATTGGGGCCGAGGCCTCTGGAATGTGCTGGGTCCCAAAGTGCTGAGTCAGCGTGTTCCAGAGGGGACAGAGCACCCCTGGGTGCGCCTGTGGGGTAACGGGGCACCTCCCAGCCCATCGGGGACCCCGCTCAGGCTGGGGGCTCCCCAGGGGATGCAGGTACAGGGGAGGGCTCTGGCTCAGCTCTGGGGCTCCTGCCCCCAGCAGGACCCCCAGGGTGGGTGAGGAGGGGGGCAGTGACTGTGGGGAATCCCAGACTGGGGCAGCTGGAATGTTCAGGAATGTTCCAGTACCATGGAGGAGAGGGTGAAAAAATTCACATTGTGGTAAAACTTCATTGGAGGGGGGCAGCTCTGGAGGACCAGCTGTGCAAACTGTAAACTGGGGGAGAGCAGATCCAGCCCCTTGGGAATAGATCCCAACACTCAGGACCTCCCTCAGGAGCAGATCTGTACCTCTTGGGAGGAGATCTGTCCTCAAAACCCAAACCCAGATCTGTCCCCCAAGTCCCAGGTGGAGCCTCTGGAGCTGCTGCTGAGGCTGGGGCAGTGCAGGCATTCCTGCTGGAGCCCCCAGATCCCACAGGAGGGGGCTGGGATCCCTCCACGGGCAGCTCCACGTTCTAGGATCTCCACGAGGGCACAGGTTGGTGTTCTTGGGCCCCTCCGAGGGCAGCTCCATGTTCCATGTCCCCTCCGAGGGCAGTCCCGGGGTCCCTCCAGGGGCAGCTCCGTGTCCTGGGATCCCCCCGAGGGCAGCTCCACGTCCCAGGATCACCCGGAGATCAGCCCCACACTCCGTGTCCCCACGGGGGGCAGCCCCACGTGTCCCCCCGGGGTGACTCCCGAGCTCCGGGCGGGAGCAGCCGCCGTTCCCGGGCTCCCTCAGGACGAGTCCCGGTCCAGGCTGCAGCCCAGGGCCTCGATGTCGCTGCTGATGTGCGAGATCATGCGGTCCCACTCGTCCTCCTCCGAGGGCACGGACTGCTCGTCGGAGCTGCCGGCGGCGCCGGTGCCGTTGGAGGCGGAGGCGGCGCCCAGCGAGCGGCGGTACCGCCCGAAGCTGTCCGTGATGATACCCCGCCCGTCCTTCACCCCGATGGTCTCCAGGAAGTTCTCGAAGTGCTGGCTGTCCTTCTCGGGGATGAAGGGACGCAGGCCTGGAGCGGGGACACAGCAGGGACACGGTGAGTGCCTGGGGCAGGGGTCCCTGGGATTTGTCACCCTCCCGGGAGGGACAGGCACCTCCAGGGGCCCCCTTCCTTCACACCTGGGACCCGCAGCCAGCCCCCCACTGAGGGCAAAGCCCGGCTCAGGTGGGATTTTCTGAGCTCCCAACGATCTAATTCCTCACCCGGCATCTTGCTCGGCTTTGCTGAGCTTATCCCAATAATTTGTCCCATCAGGGACATCTGTCCTGTCCCCTCGCTGTCCCCAGGGGCCCCACGTGAGACACGCTCCTCCTGTCCTGTGGGGATTGTAAATTCCTGGCTCCTTTTCCTTAGATATCAGAGGCCAGGTGAGAGGCCCCAGGTGCTGTCAGACTGCTGCTGTCCTGGGAGATTTTGTGTTCCTGACCTGTTTTCCTGGGATATTAGAGGCCAGGTTCTTTAAATATCCCCGGTCTGGAGAAGGTTTCCTGGCCTGGAGATTTCCAGATTGGAATTAAATTCCCTGGCTCTGGAGGAGGTTTCTAGGTTTGGGAGAGAGTCTCAGGTGAGGAGGAGGTTCCCAGGTCTGGATTAGGTCCCCCCTAGATCTGGAGGAAGTTCCCAGGTGCTTCACAGCCAGGTGGGAGCAGGGAACAGCCCTGAGGAGAGCCTGAGGCTGTGGGATGAGCTGGGAATGAGGAAATCTCCACAGGAGAGATGGACTGGGATGTTTCTCCTCTCCTGGTGGCAGCCCGAGGCCTCCCTGTGCCCCCAGCCCTCAGCTCTGGGCTCGTGCACTCACCCAGGAGCAGGAATTTCCTGCTGTCCCCGTAGAGCTGCTTGAGGTTGATGCAGAACTCGTGGATGGAGGCCCCGTTGCGGTACTCGTGCAGCAGCATGGCAAACTGCTGGATCTCCTGCGACGACAGCTTGGTGCGCAGCTGCGGGGACAGCACGGCACCTCAGGGGCCTGGGAATGGCACTGGAAGGGCCAGGGAGCCCGGGGGAAGGCAGGGGGGAGCTGTGGGGGTCACCAGGACTGTGACTTGTGGAGTCTCAGGGCGTGAGGGGACTTTGGATGCTGGGAAAGGGAAAATGGGAGAGGCTCCTGTGGGAGACAGAGGAGACCCTGAAGCTGCTGCAGGGCTGCAGCCAGGCTGGGAGAGCTGGGAATGCTCCCCTGGACAGGAGAAGGCTCCAGGGAGAGCTCAGAGCCCCTTGCAGGACCTAAAGGGGCTCCACGAGACCTGGAGAGGGACTGGAGACAAGGGATGGAGGGACAGGACACAGGGAATGGCTTCCCACTGGAAAAGTGGTGATTTAGATGGGATACTGGGAAGAAATTCTTAGCTGGGAAGGAAGTGAGGGATTGGAATGGATTTCCCAGAGAAGCTGTGGCTGCCCCTGGATCCATGGAAGTGCCCCAGCTAAGGCTGGAGCAACCTAGGACAGTGGAAGGTGTCCCTGCCCATGGCAGGGGGTGGGACTGGATCATCCTTACAGCCCCTTCCCACCCAAACCCTCCCTTGATCCTGTGACATGAGGCCACCATGAGGCCCCCCAAGCCCAGCCTGGCTGGGAAGGCCGAGGCTGAGCTGCTCCTCCATCCCACCCCTGAGCCAGGCCCGGAGCCCCAGCCTCACTGTCATCATGTAGTCCTGCAGCAGCTCGGTGGCCGTGGTGCTGAGCTCGCTCTCGCTGGCCGTGGTCACGTGTGGGGACGGGAAGGAGGACGGGGACGTGTCCCCTGCTTCCAGCGTGTCTGCAAAGGAACTGCCCCCGGCCACGGTGAGCTCCACACAGCTCCCGGGCAAGCGGCTGCTGGGATTTCTGGGTGGCTCGTGCAGGGCCAGCAGTGCGACTCTGATCCTTGGGGTGCCTCCCAACCCAGGATATTCCCTGATTCTAAAAGCCCCCAGCTCCTGAGGGCACCCCAAGACCCCCAGGGAACCAAACGCTGCTTTGGTGACTGACAATGAAATCATGGGAAATTATCCCTCTGGCTGCTTCCTCGTTGGGAACACCACAGGGAAAAATCCCCACACTCTGTACTTTGGGCTTAAATGTGCAATTTTCAGTAAGGTTCCTAATCCCCCCATGTGAAACATTCCCAGAGTATCCCTCCACCTTGGCTATTCCAAAAGCATCCCTCCATGTTAACCAGCAGTTTGTGTGTTAGGATTTCATCCCACAAACATTGTCCATGTGTCCAGTGACGCAGGAGGGGAAAAACCTTCCCAAATAACAAGTTGATGGGGAAAACCTTTCTCCCAGCTCCAGCTGCTGACCCTGCACCGTGCTGACACAGGGACAGCAAGTGGCTCTGACTCCCTGGAATGCTGAGGGCAGAACAATCCAGGCCTGGACAGGATCTGTGCCAACCCCCCCGAGCTCCCCGATGTGCCGACGGCAGCAGATCCGGGATAATCCCGGCTCCAGGGGACATGGATCACTCACAAAGTGCTGGCATCCGCCTCAAAGGGCTCCTTCACGTCCACTTTGGTGGAAGAGTCATCTGGAGGGAGAAGATTTGGGAGACAGAATGTGAGAGGCATGAACTCAGTGTCTCCCCAAGGCAGGAGAGACACAAAGTGATTGCTGGAAGGGAAGAGGTCAGGAATGAGTGACTGGGTAAGAGCAAACAGCCTCAGGTTCTGCCAGGGGAGGTTTAGGTTGGATCTCGGGGAGATTCCTTCAGGGAAAGGGCGGCCAGGCTTTGGAACAGGATGCCCAGGGAGGAGTGCAGCCCCCAGCCCTGTGGATCTGGGAAAGGGCGGCCAAGTTTTGGAACAGGATGCCCAGGGAGGAGTGCAGCCCCCAGCCCTGCGGATCTGGGAAAGGGCTGTCAGGCTTTGGAATACGATGCCCAGGGAGGAGAGCAGCCCCCAGCCCTGCGGATGTGGCACCTGGGGACACGGTCAGCAGTGACCTCGGCAGTGCAGGGGGCTGGGTGGGCTGGGAGGTGTGTGAGGCTGTTGCAGGCTCAGCCGTGGTGCCCGTGGCAGTGTGTGGGCCCGGGGAGGGGCAGGGGCAGCCCCAGGGCAGCAGGGCACACGCACCACTGTGCAGGGACAGGTGCCGCGTCGGCGTCGAGGCGCCGTCGAAGATGGCGCGGTCCAGGAAGTCGATGGTGGACTCGGTGTAAACGATCTGGAAGACTTGGCTGAGCAGGGAGCACAGCTCCTCAGCACCCACCTGGGAACAGCAGGGAGCTGTGGCAGAGCCCGCAGAGGGAGAGACCCTCTCCCTTCAGCTCTGTGGGGCACTGGTCCCCCATGAGGACAGGGAATGCACAGACCCCGGGTCCATCCCCCTCCCACCATCTCCACCCTCTTCCTCCTGGCAGTGGGAGCTGGGATGCTCCAGCATCAACCCAGGAGCCCCCACAGTCTGTGCTGAGGCTCCTCCATGCAGCTCCCCGGGATTTTGGCTCATCCCAGAGGGGTGCAGGTGCCCCAGGGAAGGTCAGAGCTGGGAATGAGGGGAGGGAAATTCCACCCTCAGTGGAGATCAGAGAGGCTGAGACTGGAATCCCTGGATCCAGACACTGGATGAAACAAATTCCCAGGTCAGCACGGGGAAAACACCCTGATCAGCAAAACCCTGTGGTGGGACTGTCCACATAAATTCTGTGCTGCTGAAGAAGGCTCTGGGTGGAGAGAGACACCTCCTGGAAACCCTCTTGTGTCCCAGGGTTGGGATAAGGATCAGGATTCCTTCTCCAGGTGCTCCAGCAATGCCCAACCACACCTGGCATCCCTAAATCTGTGTCCCACGAGGTGTGAGAGCAGGGAAGGATGCAGACACACCACAGGATTTGGCCACTGTGGAGTTCATGGCTCCACCATCACCGTGACCCGAGAGCCAGAAAGCTCCCAGCAATCCCAGCGACTGTGAGGCCAGGCTGAGGCATTCCCAGGGTTTCCATGGCGCTGTACCTTGCTCTCTGTGGCCAGCACCACCAGGCAGCAGCACTCCAGGGGCCCCCCTGCGCTCTCTGACAGTGAGCCCGACGTCAGCGCCTTGGAGCCCTCGGCACACAGGCTCTGGCTCGGCGAGATCCCGGGATCCTGAGCTGAGGGGAGAGCACAGGTGAGGGGAAGGCAGGGCAGGGAGGGCATGGGAAAGAGTCCTGCAGGTGAGGAAGAGCCCTGAAGCAGGAGAATGGGATGAAAAGCCTCCAGATTGGAGCTGGTTTTGACAGTTGTCCAGCTGTTTTCACAGTTTCAAATTCCATCCCCTGAGGCAATTATTCCTTTATTCCACAGCCTATCAGTGGAGTTTGCAATCAGGTAAATTCCTGGCTCAGCCCTCCCCAGCTCCCTGTTCCCAAACCATGCAGGTGTGACATGCACAGGACAGGGAACACGGTGTCACGGAAGCCTCATGGAATGCTGTGGGTTGGAGAGACCTTGAAACCCACCCAGCCCCACCTCCTGCCGCGGGCAGGGACATCTTCCACTGTCCCAGGTGGCTCTGTGCCCAATCCCACCCGGCCCTCAGGGGGACAATCCCAACTCCACGGCCACAGCTCACCTGTCTTGAGCACCACCAGGTGTGCGGAGTCATCCCGGATGTAGGACACGGAGGCGATGTCGTGGATGGGCACCCTGAGGATCAGGTCCTCCCCGTCCCTCCACACCAGTTTGATGTTGTAGGCAGAGAGGCTGATGACGGCGTCGTGCTCCGCGGTCAGCTGCCCCGGGAGCTGGTGGGCTCTCTGCAACAGCGGGATCCACGCGGGTTTAGTCGTGGAATGGTTTGGCTTGGAAGGAGCTTAAGGGTTATCCAGCTCCCTGCCATGAACAGGGACACCTTCCACTAGCCCAGGCTGCTCCCCATCCAACCTGGCCTGAAACGCTTCCAGGGATGGGGTCACAGCTTTTCTGGGAAATCCATTTCAGGCCCACACCACCCTCCCAGGGGCGTTTCCCCTTTGGGAACAGCTTTCCCTCCCACCCACAGAGCAGCAGGAGGGAGAGCAGCAGCTGGCCGAGGCCCCAGCCCTGAGGGAGCTCCATGAGCCTGGATTTTTGCCCTCTGGGAGCAGCTGAGTGCTCACCTTGGCGTTGTCTATCAAGTGCAGGATCTCCGTGCGGCTGGAGGGGTTCAGGTACCCCGGGATGGACGTGAGCTGCCCTAAATACTGGGAGAGAAGAGCCAAACCATTACCAGAGCATGGACACCGTCCTGGATGTGGCAGAATGAGTCACCGACACGCTCCAAGGAAAACCAGACATGGGTGAGAGGTGGGAATGCTCCCCTGGAAAAACAGAAGCTCCAGAGAAAGCTCAGAGCCCCTCCCAGTGCCTGAGGGGTCGGGGAGAGTTGGAGAGGAGCTTTGGACGAGGGGGAAATGGGTTCCCGCTGGGATATCAGCCGGGCTATTAGGAAGGAATCCCCTGGGGGTACCTTGACCTCCTTCTCGATGTAGTCGTGGAGCAGCAGGTCGGGCTCCACGCGGTCGGGCAGCGCCACCACCACGGTGTGCAGCGGCCGCCGCTCCGTCACCTTCTCCTGAGCCTTCTTATCCCGGCCCTTCTCCCCCTTCAGGAACACTCGCTTGAACGGGGACACGATCCCAGGCTGGGGAGAGCAACGGGAGCACCAGGATCAGGATCAGGATTGGCACTGGGGGTTCTGGCAGCCCCTCTGCCCAGTGACCCTCAATCCCATCCCGCTGGTTTTGCCGCACGGACAGCGCCAGGTTTGGAGCTATAAATCCAGGGCTTTCCAGAGAAAAGCCTTTTCCTGGGACACAGTACAAGTGCTGGATGTTCCCACTGCCAAAATATGGTGGTTTCCCCCCAAAGTCACCGTGTTAAACCCTTCAGGTATGAGAAATGCAACTCTTATATACAACAACATATTCCAGGTGAACAGCAGATCCAGAGGGATTCTCCATGGTTCTGTACCTCCCTGAGGATCTGCTGGGGCAACTCAACAAGGAATGCCAAAGAAACATGAAGGAATGTTCCAGGGAGACCCCAAACAATGAGAAAATGACCCAGAAAGTGAATTTCCCTGGGAAAAATGGGAAATTCCCAACCCTGAAGTGCCAGGTTTGGAAAACCACTGGAGCCAACACATAGGTTCCCAACTGTCCTTCAGCATTGGCACAGGAATGCCACATGGATCTCACCAAGCTCCACACTGGATAAATGATTGGGAACATCCCCAAACTCCAGTTCCAGGTTTACCAGGGGAAATGGATGTTTGGAGCAGACAGATCCATGACTGGATCTCGGAACTCCTTGGACATGTGACTCTAATGTCCCACTCCCTGGTGGCCTCAGCCTCCCACCCCTCAGGACAACCACATCCTGGCTTTCCCAATCCCCGTGGGCAAGGGGAAGGAATGTGGCATCTGGAGGGGCAGAGAACATGGTTCCATGGTGAATTAATTAAATATAAACCAAAGAAACCTGGGACAACAGGAATTACCAGCTCACAAGGACACTGGGAACAGCCTGGCCTGGAAAAACATCCCTAGGATCAGGGAGACAAAAATTATGGGATCTTACAGGACAGAGAGGAGAGGAAGCAGCTCCACAGCCCTGCCTCAGGAGCAGCAGTGTGGATTTTTTGGGGAGCATCCCTACACAGGGCATCCCGAAGGACCCCAAGATCCTCAATCAAGATATTCCACAATCCTGCTGGGGGCTGGGACTCTGGAGAGAAGGAAATCCTGGATAAAACAGAGCCATTTACCAAGAACAGAGATTTGGGGACTCCTCAACTTGGAGATGTCCCATCCAAAATCTTGCCTAAGGACGCAGCTCCACAGGAATCTTTCGGGAATCCAAAGCAGAGCCACGGAACGTGCCACCGGGATCGAGGTCGCACCCAGACACTTCCCCGTCCAGCAGGCAGGATCCAGATCCACCCCAACCCAGAGGAACCCTCTTCTCCCCGCAGGGCTGGGGTGATTCCCTGCTCCCCTGGCTGCCCTGGGGAGGAACTGGGGGCTCCAAACCCGAGGCGGAGGCGCCTCCGGCTGTGACGCAGCCCAAAACAGCTTCTGCTTTTGGGGCACCCCAAACCCAGGCACCCACCTCGTCCTCCATGGCATTCCCAGCAGGAGAGCAGGACTGGGCCGTGCTGGGGGAGCTGCCGGGGCTGTGGGGGGAGCAGGGAATGCTCTCCTCGATTTGGGGGTGCCGGAATCGGGGCGCTTGGGGCAGGAAGTGCCACGGCCACAGTTTCCTGTCTCACGTGACAGACTTGAGCTGGGGACGGAACCACAGCGAGGCACGAGCCCATTCCCTGCTCCCACCCCGCCTCCTGCACCCCCAAATCCCTGGAAACACACCAAATCCTTATCCTCTGCCATTACTACAGCCAGGAGGGAAATATCCCCACGCTGAGGGAGGCTGAGCCCTGGTTTCTCCTCCAAGCCCAGAGCTGTTTGGTTCCCACACCCAGCTGGATCCCAGGGGCTGCTGCCAGAGGCTTTTCCAATCCTAATGATCCCACAACCCACTGAGTCCATGGACTATAACGCTTCTTCTTGCCCAGAGCAGCTGTGGCTGCCCCAGGAACCCTGGCAGTGTCCAGGGCCAGGCTGGACAGGGCTTGGAGCAGCCTGGGACAGTGGAAATTCCTCCACCACCCCAATTCCCAATCTCCCAGCAAACACCGGCACATCCCACAGGATGGACACACCAAAATCCACTTCATCCCAAAGAGCAGAGGGGCTCCGGCCCTGGAGCAGCTCCAGGTGCTGCTGCTGTTGGATGCAGGGCTGGGGCAGCTCTGCAGCTGGGGAACCACCTGAGGGGACAGAATCCCCCATTCCCTGCTGCCCACGCTGGGGATCAGCCCAGCACAGGGCTGGATATTCTGGATAACAAAGGAATTGCAAGAAGAATTTCCAAAGATGCAACTCCAAGCTCAGCAGCTCCACGTTTTAGGAGGGAAATGCTGAAGTAGCTGCTGGAAGAGGCAAATGGCACCAACCTCAGTTCCCCAAGGCATCCCAGAGCTGGAAAAGCTGGGAAATTCATGCTAACAGCTGACTAGACAGAGAATTCCCTCAGGGAAACCCTGCAAGCTTTGGATCACCGGCAGCCATCACATGGATTGTGAAGTCAGACCAGCAGGGAAGTCATTCCCAGAAAATTCACCTCCACTTCTTCCTGGGTGTAAGCACACTGGGAGCATCCATCCTCACCTGAGGCTGCAGCCGTGACACCAACCACTGCTGGGCAGGTTCCCATGGAACTCCAGAATTCCAGATGGATCCATCCTGCCCCACACAACTTGTGGGAAATGGTATTTTATCCCAGGACAGCCCCACACTCTCACTGGGATAACCACAAGTGAGATCCAGGGAGGATCCTGGATCCTGGAAGGAATTCCAGGGCTCCAGTTTAACCCAGTTCAGGTTTTATCCAAAGCTGGACTCGGCCCCAAAGCCAGGCTGGGATTTTTCTCCTTATCCCAACCAAACCTGTCCTTTGGACCAGCACTGAGGGAACTCAGTTCCTTCATTTCAGCTCAGAATGCTGCTGGAGTGAGCCACAGAGTGGGAAAAGCAGCTGGAACACCTGAGGAAGACAAAGACAGATCTTCCCACCTCCACAGCCACATTATCCAGGTTTAATGGTGATCCACAGGCAGCAGCTCCAAGGGTTAATTAATAACCAAAACCATGGAAAACTTGCTCTGGGATGGAGCCATGGATCAGCTCAGGAGAGGCCACGGCCAAGGCACCTCCAGGTCCCCAGCTCAGCCCTGCTCCAGAGGGACTCAGGGAGCTCCTGATCCATCAGGATCCACAGGAGTGGCCACAGTGGGAGTCTCCAGAGCAGGAGGGACTGGGAAATGTGGGATCAGCCCTGGGAAAGGGCCAGGAGGAGGGTTTAGGGATCACAGGGAAGACAAATGGGATTATCCAGGTGTGATAAGAGGGTCAGGGGGACAAGCCCAACAAGTCCCTGGGGAAGGGAGGAGGGAAGGATCCAGACTCTTCCCACATGCAGGAACTCAAGGGGGATGCCCCAGGGGCCAGGTAAGACACAATCCCCTGGAATGCTGGGAGCTGATTCCTTCCCAAAAGCTGGATCATCCTGTCTCCAGGTGAGAGATTCCTCCTGCAGCATCTCCCAGGGCCACCTCATGGCATCATGGGGCTTTAATTCCCAAATCTGACCGTCTGGGACCCCGGGAGGGCAATTCCCAAAAAACGCCCACTCAGTTTTTCTCAGCTCCAGGCAGAGCTAGAGCTTCAGCAGGAACCTGCTGCCACCCCCCAGGATCCCTGCGAGGCCAGGGACCCCAAAATCTCCAGTTTCTCCCCAAAACAGTGGGATCAAATCCATCCTCCCGCTCCAGGTGTGCGGAGCAGCTCTGGCTGAGCCTCTCCCAGAGGACACAGAAATGGGCTGAAAGGAGGGAAAATCAGGGCAACACGGGCACGGCTGCAGCTGCCGAGCCCCGGAGACACGATAAAGGCGTAAATTAATACATAGCTGAATTAAATTCATTTGCATCAGTAATAATTTCAATAAAGTAGCAAACCCGTAAATTAGTCACTCCGTAACTAATATCCCCATCAATCAATAACCTGCTCCCAGCCCTCATTCACAGCGGGAGGTTTTGCGGTGGGGGCTCTGGGGAGGCCCCCGGGAGGGGGATGCGGGCAGACTCTCCCGGGAAGGGGCCCTCGAACAGCCCCGGGAGGGGTCGGGCTCCGCCGGGAGGGCTCCGGGCCGGGGCAGGGGGCGGCCCCCGCCCGCGCTGAGCCACCCTCGGCGGGCCCAGCGCGGCCCCCGGCTGCCGCTCTGCCTATGGGCCCCGCTCTCACCTTCTTGCCCTTCTTGCCCTCCTCCTCCATGGCTCCGGCGGCGGCCCGGGCCCCCCCCGGGGCATCCCGGCCAGGGGGAGCGGCGGGGCCTCAGCGCGCGGCAGCGGCGGCGGCGGCCATGGCCCGCCCGGTTCCCGCTCCAGCCCCGCCTCCCGATCCCGTTCCCGCTCCCGGTCCCGCTCCTGGTCCCGGCGCCGCCTCAGCGCCCGCGGATCGGCCCCGCCGCCATCTTGGGCGGCGCCTTCCCGTGACGTCATCGTCCCGCCGCCGGGGGGAGACGGGCGCAGTGCGCCTGCGCCAGACGCTCGGCAGAGCAAGCCACGCCTACCGTGAACCACGCCCTCAATCCGTAAACCCTGTAGCCACGCCCATCACCCTGAGACCCCGCCCCATAATCCCGCCTTTATTGTCATGTCCTGTTGTCACCATATTTGTGACCCACCCATCGCCGCTGACCACGCCCCTCCTCTGACCCCGCCCCTTCCCTCATCTCTGTGACGTCATCAGGAGGTGTCCGTTCTTTCAGCCATGGCGGCCGCAGCAGCAGGTAAGCGTGGCGAGGCGGCCCGTGCGCATCCGCCGCCATCCGCCGCCATCCGCCGCCGTGAGGGGCCGCGGGGCGCGGGGCGTCCTGGCCGGGGCTGCCGGGGGTGTCCTGGGGTATCCCGGGGGATCGACGCTCCCTCGGGAACCGTTTCCCGCCGCAGTCTCCAGCATGGGGGGGCCTCGTGTGGCCCCTGCCATTCCTGTAGCGCTGCCAGAACATCCCGGGGCCGTTTGAGGCCGCTCCCGGCGCTTCCCGGGGGCGGTTATAGAAACCCCGGACATGCCCGAGCTGGGTGGGACGTGGGGGACTGCGGGAGCCCGAAACCCCCGGGCAGGGCCCGGTGCGGTGGGATCGGTGACATTCCTGCCCTTTCCCATTGCAGGCTCCTGCTCCGAGGATCCAGAGGGAGTCAGGAAGCCACCACGAAGAAGGAAGTGGACTCAAGGGACCTGCCACCGTAATTAGCCCAGTTCTGGTTAATTAAGACTACCAAGGCCCTCCTCTCCTAGGGCTGAAATTCCATGGGAATGCCGTGACCTGGGACGTGGAGCTCCACGGCAGGATTTTTTGTTGACACCGCCTGCCCGGGTGAGGGTCATCCCCAGCTCTGCCAGTGCTCCTTGGCTGCCCAGCGGGACTCTGCAGGGCTGGAATGCCGCGGGAATGTCGGGGAGTTTGGCTCCTGGGAGCCTGGGCATGTCCTGGTGTCACCGTGGGCTGCGGGGCCACGTTCCCGGGCTGTCCCTGTGACACACCCCTGGCTCCAGCAGGGCGTTCCTGGGGTGACACCGGCCTGGGGGACACAGGACCCGCCGTGTCCCGGGGGCCTGGCGTGGCTCCCAGCATTCCTGCAGCGCCGCCAGAGCATCCCGGGGCCGTTTGAGGCCTCTCCTGGCCCTTCCCGGCGGTGGTTATGGAAACTCCGGACATTCCCCGGGCCTGTGTGGGAGTTGGGGGAAATGGAGGGGCAGGGACAGCAGGGCCGGTGACATTCCTGCTCTTCCCGTTCCAGGCTCCCTCCGTGGTGATCCAGAGGGATTCGGGAAGCCACCAGGAAGGAGAAAGTGCAATGCTCTTGGCACCGTAATTAACCCAGTTCTGGTTAATGAGCGCTGCCAGCACAAGGTGTGTGCTGGGTGTCACCTGCCGAGGCCTCAGCTCGTCCCACCCTTCCTGGGCCGGTGCTGTTGTCCCACAGGGATTTATCCCGTGGAAGGAGAAGCTGGAGCAGCGTGGCAGATTCCCTGGGGGAGAACGAGGAGAATTCAGCAACACCAAAATCAGGGAATTAAACGTGAACCCACAGATTTTCCACAATTTGATTCCACAGCTTTTTTTCTTTCTGGTAAAAAGGGATAAAAATAAGGATTCAGTGGGAGGGGAAGGAGATGGTCCAGGTGCTGGAGCAGGGACTCGCCCCATGTCCCCAGGGTCACCTGGACTTGCTGTCCCCATGTCCCAGGCTCAGGTGGCCCCGTTTCCCTGAACCACAGTGTCCCCAGTACCAGTGTCCCAATGTCCTTGGGTCCTGGTGTGCTGATGTCCCCTTGTCCCTGTGCTCACGTCCTGTGTCCCAGTGTCCCCTGTCCCTGGTGTCTGATGAAGCAGGGACAGGGACATGCTGCCTGGGAGAAGGGGCAGTTCCCAGCTGGAAGAAGGTGGCCCTGGTGTGCTCCTGCTGGGATCTGGGAAGCTGCTGAGGAGCTGCTCCTGTACCAGAACCCATGAGATCGCTCCATTCATGGCTCAAACAACTCAATGAATGGGACAGTTAATTAATGGAGCAGATAATGACATTAACAGGTTAGATACATTATTGGAATACTGTAGGACAAAGCTATTCCTGATTGATCCATGTTGTTGGAACCGCCCTGGGGAGGAACGAGGCTTCCCTGGGGCCACCGGGGCGTCCTGGAGCCCTAAATACAGAACATGACGTTGAGGGGGCCGCGAGAGGTGGAGAGAAGGGCAATTAACGGGGTAATCAATTAACGGCACCCCGATAGGACGAGCCTTGTAAGGGCGGGGGTGGGGCTGGGCGTGGCCGGTTGCCACAGCAACCGCCCCGCCTCCGGGGCGGGGCTTCACGACAATAGGGGACTCCTTTAACCAGGGGCGAGGCGTCGCCATGGCAACAGCGCTCGTCCCGCCCCCCGGGTGGGCGTGGCCACATATCACGCCTTTTACGCGGTGGGGCGTTGTCGTGGGAACGGGCGCGAGGGGCGGGGCGTCGCCATGGCAACGGAGCCGGAAGTGTCGCGCGGACTCGGTGTCCCGTGAGCCCCCGCGCGCGGTTCCGGCGGGCCGGGCCGTGCCGGGATCGGGCCGGGATCGGGCCGGGATCGGGCCGGGCCGGGATGGAGGCCGTGCCCCGCATGCCCATGATCTGGCTCGACCTCAAGGAGGCCGGGGAGTTCGCCTTCAACGCCGCCGTCAAGAAGGTGGGGCCAGGGAAGGGGCGGCGGGGCCTGGGAGGGGCGGGACGGGAGTTTGGGGTCTGGGAGGGGCGGGAGGAGTTGCGAAGGGAGACGGAAAGGTCTGGGCGCCTCTGGGGTGCCCAGGAAAGGGGGAAACGGCGGTCGGGATGCTTGAGGGGGCTCCCTGGAGGCGTCGGGAGTTGGAGCTTTGAATCAGGACGGGGGTGTGAGAGGCCGGGACCCCCTTCCCGGGGCTGTCGCGTGTCCCGCCGCCCCCGCGGGGGCCTCGTTAATTAGTCACTTCATTAACGGCTGTAAACAAGCTCCGCCCTTGCCGGGCCTTCCTGTGCCACGGCATTTATGGATGGGGGAGGCTCGGGGGCTCCTCAGCGGTTGTTGCGGTTTTGCGGGGACACAGGCGGCCCTGGCCGTGTCCCCAACCTGCCACACCTTGAGGCCGGGGAGGGCCCTTTCTCTGCCCAAAACTGCCCTTTGCAACCTCAGCCATTCCCTGATCCCATTTCCCTGAGCTGCCCCGTGGGCGTGGAACTGCTCCGGGTCCCTCACCCTGTCCCCTTGTCCAGTTTGTCCTGAAGAACTATGGGGAGAACCCGGAGAACTACAACGAGGAGCTGCGGAAGCTGGAGCTGCTCCGGCAGGTGAGGGGCGACCCCCGGAGCCACCCTGGGGGGCTCTGGGATGGCTCTGCCGACCCCCCCGGGCCCGGGGCTGTGCCTTGGCTGCCCCTCTCCCTCTCCTGTGTCCCACGGAGCAGCCTTTGGATGATCCCAGTGACCCAGGAGCTGCTGGGTGAGGGGAGCAGGGAGAACTCCTGGTGGTGTCCCCGGGGTCCCCAAAGCCTGGGGGGTCCCTGCAGGCCCAGAGTGGGGGACCCTGAGACCCCCAGCCCAGCGCTGGGATTTCCCCTGAAGCAGGAGGGCGGGAAACCTCCCCAGGTGCTGCTGCTGTTTCCTGCTCTCCCAGCGTGCCCCAGGACACCCAAATCCCTTATCTCCCCCCATCCCTGCGGGTCCATAACAGGGCTCCCTTGGCCCCGTTTTTGGGAGCCCACAGCCATTCCCGAGCTTCCCCAGGAGCCTGGCCCCATCCCCAGCAGCCGGATGGCACTGGCTCCTGCTCCTGCCCGGAGCCTGTCCCCAGAGCCTGTCCCTGCCCCGTTCCCAGAGCGCCGTCAGCGTCCCCAGGGACTTCGAGGGCTGCAGCACCCTGCGCAAGTACCTGGGGCAGCTGCACTTCCTGCAGAGCCGCATCCCCATGGGCAGCGGGCAGGACGCCGCCGTGCCCGTCACATGGTGAGGGGGAGCGGGGCTTTGGGGCGTGGGCTGGGGGAGCGGGGCTGGGACAGTGGGGACTGGGATGGGGGGACTGGAAATGGGGACTGGGGACCGGGATGGAGGGACTGGGATGGGACAGTGGGGACCGGGATGGGGGATCTGGGATAGGGGATTCTGGGATGGGGGATCTGGAACTGGAGATTCTGGGATGAGGGAACTGGGATGGGAGAGTGGGGACCAGGATGGGGGGACTGGAAATGGGGATCTGGCGTGGGACAGTGGGGACCAGGATGGGGGGACTGGAAATGGGGACTGGGATGGGAGAGTGGGGTGGGGATCTGGGATGAGGGATTCTGGGACAGGGGAACTGGAAATGGGCATCTGGGGTGGGGGATCTGGGGTGGGACAGTGGGGACCGGGATGGGGGGACTGGAAATGAGGACTGGGATGGAGGATCTGGGATGGGAGAGTGGAGACTGGGATGGGGGAACTGGGATAGGGGATTCTAGGATGGGGGATCTGGAAATGGGGATTCTGGGATGGGGGATCTGGAAATGAGGATTCTGGGATGAGGGAACTGGGATGGGAGAGTGGGGACTGGGATGGGGGAACTGGGATAGGGGATTCTGGGATGGGGGATCTGGAAATGGGGATTCTGGGATGAGGGAACTGGGATGGGAGAGTGGGGACTGGGATGGGGGAACTGGAAATGGGGATTCTGGGATGGGAGATCTGGAAATGAGGATTCTGGGATGAGGGAACTGGGATGGGAGAGTGGGGACCGGGATGGGGGAACTGGGATGGAGGATTCTGGGATGAGGGAACTGGGATTGAGGATCTTGGGATGGGGGATCCTGGGATTGGGGAGTGGGTTGGAGATCTGGGATGGGGATCATGGGATGGAGGGCTGAGCCAGGCAGGATATGGCCATGCCCATTCTCTGGGGAGACACTGCTCCAGGAACCCCCCTGGGGAGTGTAGTCCTGCCTGGGGTGGCACAGGGATGTCCCAGGAACCCCTTGGAGGATGACAGTGTCCTGCCTGGGGTGGCACAGGGGGATCCCAGGGGACCTTTGGGGAATGGGGTCCTGCACAGGGGGTCCCGGGGACCCTTGGGGATTTGGGCTCCCAATAAGTTCTCCTCCTGGGAGAATCCCTGGTTGTCCCCTTCCCCCCAGGACTGAGATCTTCTCGGGCAAGGCGGTGACACACGAGGACATCAAGTATGAGCAGGCTTGTGTGCTCTACAACCTGGGTGAGCTCCTGCATTCCCACAGCTTTGGGGCTCCCTGGTCCCCTTTCCCAGGGGATTGGGGCGTCCCTGCCCCACTGAGCCCCACCTGTCCCCACAGGAGCTCTGCATTCCATGCTGGGAGCCATGGACAAGCGAGTGTCAGAGGAGGTAACGAGCCCTCAGTGCCAGCTCAGTCGCTCTTGGGGACAGGTGGCACCTGCGCAGTGTCAGCTGGGTGTGACAGGGTGTGACAGGGCAGGGACTGTCCCTGTCTGGGCACTGTGAGGAGCCTGGAATCTGGGAATTGCTTTGGGGTGTCCAGGGACAGGACAGTGAGGGCCCAGCTGCCCAGGGCCAGGGTGGAGTCCCCACTGCTGGAGGGATTTAAAGGCACTGTGGATGTGGCACTTGGGGACATGGTCAGGAGTGGCCTTGGCAGTGCTGGGGGCTGGGTGGACTCCATGTTCTGGGGAGTCTTTTCCAAACCCAACAATTCCATCCCCTCAGGGCATGAAGGTTTCCTGCACCCACTTCCAGTGTGCTGCTGGTGCCTTCACCTACCTGCGGGACCACTTCCCACATTCCTACAGCGTGGACATGAGCCACCAGATCCTCAGCCTCAACATCAACCTCATGCTGGTAGGGACTGGGGGCACTGGTGACACTGGGACACCTGAGTGTCCGTGTTCCCTGTGGATCCAAGGAGAGAGGATCCCAGTGCCCCCGGGGAGTTTGTGGGGTCTGGGCTCTCTCCCTGGGCGGGGAAGGAGGTTTTGGGAGGCACTGGGGGATCAGGGAAGGGTCAGTGCCATTCCTGGGCTCTCCAAGCATCCTCAGGCCTGGTATTCCCTGTGCCACATCCACCCCTTGGGAGAGGGGCTGGAGCCAGTGGGTCCTGCCAGGGGTCTGGGCTGTGCCAGGGCTTGGGAACACTGAACATTCCTCTCTTGTCCCTGGCAGGGCCAGGCACAGGAGTGTCTCCTGGAGAAGTCCATGCTGGACAACAGGAAGAGCTTCCTGGTGGCCCGGATCAGTGCCCAGGTGAGCTCCAGGAGCTGCTCCCAGCACAGCCCTGCTCCCACTGCTCCGGGATCAGGAGCTGGAGAGGGACTTTGGGCAAGGACCTGGAGGGACAGGACACAGGGAATGGCTTCCCGCTGCCAGAAGAGAGATGTGGAGGGAGTATTGGGAAGGAATTCCTTCCTGTGAGGTGGGTGAGGGACTGGAGTGGAATTCCCAGAGAAGCTGTGGCTGCCCCCTGGGTCCCTGGAAGTGTCCAGGGCCAGTCTGGATGGGGCTTGCAGCAGCCTGGACTGGTGACAGTCCCTGGCAGTGGTCCCAAACCCATCCCAACCATTCCTCTGAGTCATCTGAGTCTTCAGGCTGGTGGCTCCCCTGGGATCCAGAATTCCAGGATTCCCCCCTGTCCCTCTCTGTAGGTGGTGGATTACTACAAGGAGGCCTGCCGGGCACTGGAGAACTCGGAGACGGCCTCGCTGCTGGGCAAGATCCAGAAGGATTGGAAGAAACTGGTTCAAATGAAAATCTATTATTTCGCTGCTGTGGCCCACGTGAGTGGGGGGGAACTCGGGCTGGGGGCTCTTCCTTTTATCCCATCCCACCTCATGGTGCTCCTGGCTGCTCCCCGGGGTGTTTCTCCCCCTCTCAAAGCTCTCCCTGGAGTTACAGAGCTCTGATCCCAGTTTTCTTCCAGCTGCACATGGGGAAACAGGCCGAGGAGCAGCAGAAATTTGGGGAAAGGGTAAGTTGGGCTGTGTCATCCCATTTCTTCTGTTCCAGCCTCTGGATCGTGGTCCTGGGAAGGGGCTTGGGTCCTGGAGGAGGTTGGGTAGCCACGGGCATGTCCTGTGTCCTGCCAGGGGCTGGGTGCTCTGGGAAAGCCCTGGGAAGCTCTGCTCCTCGGGGCCTGTCCCTGTGCAGGGCCAGGGCAGTGCCTGTCCCAATTCCTGCTCTCCCACAGGTCATCTACTTCCAGAGCGCTCTGGACAAGCTCAATGAAGCCATCAAGCTGGCAAAGGTGTGTTCCTGCCCTCTGGGACTGGGGCTGGGCCCTGGGCTGCCAGGCTGCAGGAGGAGGAGGAGGATTGGGATGGGATTCAGAGGCTGAGCTGCCTCCAGGCCTCTCCAGGAGCACTGACAGCCATTCCCCCTCTCAATCCCACAGGGCCAGCCTGAAACCGTGCAGGAAGCTCTGAGGTTCACCATGGATGTCATTGGTGGGAAGTGAGTCTGTGGGGCACCCCAGGGTGTCTCCATCCTTTTCCAGGGGTCGGGAATGTTGGTGGGCAGGGAGCCTGGGGAGCATTCCCAGTGTCCTGACATGCAGAGCCCAGCACTGCCCCGGGCCCTGTGGGTGGATGGCTGCTGTGGGAATGGCTGGAGCAATCCCAGGAGACCCAGGGGGGCTGAGCCCATTGGGAGCGAGCTCAGGGAGCCAGGAATGCCACCTGCTCCTTCTCTCCCACCATCACTTCCCATTGCCAGGTACAATTCAGCCAAAAAGGACAATGACTTCATCTACCACGAGGCCGTGCCCGCGCTGGACACTCTGCAGTCTGTCAAAGGTCAGGGGGGGCTTTGGGACCCCTGGGGACAGGGATCTGCTGGGACTGAGCAGGAGCATCCGTCTGGGAGTGGTCCCAGCCCGGGCTGTGTCCCTCAGGTGCCCCCCTGGTGAAGGCCCTGCCCGTGAACCCCACGGACCCCGCCGTCACCGGCCCCGACATCTTTGCCAAGCTGGTGCCCATGGCTGCCCACGAGGCCTCCTCCCTCTACAGGTGTGTCCAGGCTCCAGCCACGGGATGGGATGGGATGGGATGGATGGAGCTGGGGCTGTGGAGCCTGCTGGGTATTTCCCTGCACTCATGAGATGCTCTGTCCTGTCCTGTCCCAGCGAGGAAAAGGCCAAACTGCTGCGGGATGTGATGGCCAAGATCGAAGCCAAGAACGAAGTGCTGGAGTACGTGAGGGGCCCGGCCCTCCTGCCCCACGGGGTCCTGCTGCTCCCGAGCCTCTGCCAGGGGGGACAGTGCCACCCCTGAGAGCCCCCTCTGTGTCCCACAGCCAGTTCATGGACTCCATGCAGCTGGACCCCGAGACCGTGGACAACCTGGACATGTACAACCACATCCCGCCCGTGCTGATGGAGAAATGCGCCGCGCTCAGCGTGCGCCCCGACACCGTCCGCAACCTCGTCCAGTCCATGCAGGGTGAGGGCTCTGGGACCCCGGCCCGGGGGCCTGAGGGGGCTGGGGGCTGCCACTGCCCCCTGCTTGGGGCTGGGGGTGTGGGGGCTGCCACTGCCCCCTGCCTGGGGGGCCTGGGGTCCGGCATCACTCCCTGCCCATAGTGTTGGGAATGTTCTCACCGATGGCTGGTTCTGTACTGGCATAAATCCCTGAATCCCAAAGCACTTTCCCTGTTGGACGGGAGGGGGAATGACCCCAAAGGTGCCCACCAGGAGCCCAGCATCCCACACCTGGGTTGCCGTGTCCCTGCCTTGGGCTGCCCACAGCCGGGTTTATTCCTGGAGCTGCTGTGTCCATGCCTGGCTCCAGGCCTGCAGCAGGCAGGAGGTGGCCTCCCAGCAGCCCCCCCGTGTCCCCCCAGTGCTCTCCGGGGTCTTCACCGACGTGGAGGCGTCGCTGAAGGAGATCCGGGACCTGCTGGAGGAGGACGAGGCGCAGGAGCGGAAGCTGCAGGAGCTGCTGGGGAGGGTCCCGCCGGCACCAGGCTCCCCCCCGGGGCTGGCCGAGGTGAGCAAGGAGTGCTCCAAGTACCTGGAGCTGCACGAGAAGGCGAGTTTCACCAACACCGAGCTGCACCGCGCCATGAACCTGCACCTGGGCAACCTGCGCCTGCTGGGCGGGCCCCTGGAGCAGGTCCGGGCCGCCCTGCCCACCCCCAGCCTCTCCGAAGGTGAGTCCTGCCCTGGGGGCTGCGGGAGGCTGGGCTGTACCCCTGTGTCCCCCCAAGGGACTGGCAGTGTCCCCAGGCTGGAGGAGGCTGGGCTGTACCCCTTGTGTCCCCCCAAGGGACTGGCAGTGTCCCCAGGCTGGAGGAGGCTGGGCTGTACCCCTGTGTCCCCCCAGGGGACTGGCAGTGTCCCTGCCCTGCGGGAGGAGGGGCTGTACCCCTGTGTCCCCCCAGGGGACTGGCAGTGTCCCTGCCCTGCGGGAGGAGGGGCTGTACCCCTGTGTCCCCCCAGGGGACTGGCAATGTCCCTGCCCTGGGGGAGGAGGGGCTGTACCCCTGTGTCCCCCCAGGGGACTGGCAGTGTCCCTGCCCTGCAGGAGGAGGGGCTGTACCCCTGTGTCCCCCCAGGGGACTGGCAATGTCCCTGCCCTGGGGGAGGAAGGACTGCCCCTCTTCGTGCCCCCTGTGTGTCACCTGGCACTGGCACTGTCCGTGTCAGTGGGGTGGGGGTTTGTCCCCCCGGGAACGTGCTGTGTGGGGACAGAGGGGACGGAGACTGTCCCAGCCGAGGCCTGGCTCCGCCGCTCCAGCCCGCGGGTTCCCGGGATCCGCCCAGCCCCTCACCCCGCCCCATCCGCAGACGACAAACAGGTGCTGCAGAACCTGAAGCGGATCCTGGCCAAGGTGCAGGAGATGCGGGACCAGCGGATGTCCCTGGAGCAGCAGCTGCGGGAGATGATCCAGAAGGACGACATCACCACCTCGCTGGTCACCACTGACCGCTCCGAGATGAAGGTGGGCGTGGGGACACCCTGTGTCCCACCCAGGGACTGCTCTGTCCCCGAGCCCCACCGACCCTCCCGTGTCCCGGCAGAAGCTCTTTGAGGAGCAGCTCAAGAAGTACGACCAGCTGAAGGTGTACCTGGAGCAGAACCTGGCTGCCCAGGAGAACGTGCTCAAGGCCCTGACCGACGCCAATGTCAAATACGCGGCCGTGCGCAAGGCCCTGGCCGAGGTGGAGCACAAGTGAGTGAGGAGGGGGGTCCTGGTGCCCTGGGGGGCCTCAGCCCCCTGGGACCAGTGTGGGGCCACCAGCAGCTTCTCCTGTCCCATCCCACTGCCAGGGCTGTGGTGGCTTTCTCCTGTCCTTGTGCCCGTCCCAGTGGAACTGGAGGGGTCCCACGGGTGCCTGGAGCTGGGTGCCACCTTTACCCTGGCACTGTGCCCTGCTGAACCCCTCTGTGCCCCTGTCCCAGGTGGAACACCACCGTGCAGACCCTGGTGGCCTCCTACGAGGCCTATGAGGACCTGATGAAGAAGTCCCAGGAGGGGAAGGATTTCTACACGGACCTGGAGGGGAAGGCGGCCAAGCTGCTGGAGCGGGCCCGGGCAGCGTGCCAGGCCAGCGAGGCACACCGGCAGCAGCTGCTGGAGAGGTGGGTGGGCACTGAGAGCCCCGGCGTGAGAAGGGCCTTTGGGAGCCGTGGGTGGTGCTCTGGGGGCAGGGGAGGGCTCCTGGGGGCAGCCCCCGGCCCCACACTGAGCCCCCTGTCCCCCAGGGAGCTGAAGAAGCAGCCGCCCCCCCGGCCCACGGCCCCCAAGCCCCCCCTGCAGAAGAAGCCCCTGGACGAGGCCGGGGGCCCCGAAGCCGCCGACTTGGGCTCGCTGGTGCTGTCGGAGCTGCCGGAGGAGCTGCGGAGCCTCCCCCCGGAGCTGCTGCCCGGGCCCCTGGGCCAGCTGCCCCCGCCGGCGCTGGCCGCCCTGGCCGGGGGGCTGCGGCCGCCCGAGCCCTACATGCTGCCCGGGGGGGTGGCCAGCGCCCCGCTGCCCCCCCTGGCCCCCACGCCCCCCTTCCCGGGGCACTACCGCCTGCCCGGGCCCGCCGCCGTCCCCGGCCCCTTTCCCCCCGGCGGGGCGGGCCCGGGGCAGCTCCTGCAGCCCTCGGCCCCGGCCGGGCCCGTCCCCAGCTCCGCCGCCCCGCAGCTCTTCCCGGCCGCGCCCCTGATGCGCGCCCCGGCTCAGCCGAGCTTCGGGGGGCCCCCCCACGTGCCGCCCCCGCGCTCGTCCCCCCAGCACGGGCCCCTGCCCGCCTACGGCCTGGGCCAGCCCGGGGCCGCCCCCGGCCCGCTCCGCCCGCCCGTGCCCGGGGCAGCGCCGCCGGGGACCCAGCCGGGGCTGGGGGGCCACGAGCCCCCGGGAACACGGCCGGCCACCACCACGGTGGACAGCGTCCAGGCGCCCATCTCCAGCTGCTCCGTGCCCCCCCGGGGACCCCCGGGCCCCTTCCTGCCCCCGCAGCGCCCGGGGGGACCCCCGGCACCGTTCCGCTACACCGGCGGGGGGGTTCAGCCCTTCGGGGCACCGGCTCAGGCCCCCTTCCCCCCGGCGCAGCCCCCGCCCGCCTTCGCCCAGGGCCCCCAGCAGTTCCCCCCGGGTCCCTTCCTGCCCGCGGGCCGAGCCCAGGCCGCTCTGCCCTTCCAGCAGCCGCCCCGAGTCCCCCTGGCGCCCCCGGCCCAGTTCCCCCAGCAGCCCTTCACCGCCCCGGGCCAGGCCCCGCTGCCCCCGCAGCTCTACCAGCTCCCCGGGCAGGAGCAGCTGCCCCCCGCGGGCCTCGCCCCGCACCCGGGGGCCGTGCCCTTCCCCAGGCCGCCTGCCCAGAGCGGCCCCCCGACCCTGGGCGGGCTGCAGCCCGTGCCCCCCGCGTCCCCCGCCCTGCCCTTCTGCCCCAGCCCCGCTCCCCCCAGCGCTCAGCTGCCCCCCGGGACCATGGCCCTGGGTCCCCCCGCGCCCGCCCCGCCCAGCCAGGCCCCTTCCCCCGGGCCCCTCCCGGGTACCGTGGTGGTGCAGGGCCCGCTGGTCCCGTCCCCGGCCCCGTCCCCGTCCCCAGCGCTGCCCATGCAGCCCCCGGCGCCGCGGCCGCCCCCCGCGCTGCCCCCGCCGGGCACCGGGGACGCGCCGTTCCCGCGGCAGAGCCCCTGCCCTGCCGACCTGCTGTCCTCCAGCCCCGAGAGCCAGCCCGGCGGCTCGGCCGCGCCCGGGGGGCTGCTGCAGCCCACCAAGGCGGGGGCGCAGGAGGGGCAGCGGCCCCGGGCCGTGCAGCTCATCGAGGCCGACCCGTACGCGGAGCCCGAGCGCGTCCGGCGGCTGCTGGCGGAGCTGGAGCGGTTCCGCGGGCTGGCCGAGCGGCTGGAGCGGCCCGCGCCCGGCGGCGGCTCCGAGCTGGACGCGCTCTGGAAGGAGCTGCAGGAGGCCCAGGAGCGCGACGCCCGGCAGCGCTCCATCGCCATCGCCCGCTGCTACTCCATGAAGAACCGGCACCAGGACATCATGCCCTACGACCGCAACCGCGTCGTGCTGCGCTCGGGCAAGGACGACTACATCAACGCCAGCCGCGTGGAGGACCTGTCCCCGTACTGCCCCGCCCTCATCGCCACCCAGGCCCCGCTGCTCGGCACCGCCGCCGACTTCTGGCTCATGATCTACGAGCAGAAGGTGTCCGTGGTCGTCATGCTGGTGTCCGAGCAGGAGCTGGACAAGGTGCGTCCTGTCCCGGAGCCGACCGGGCGGGGACCTGGGGCCGGGACACGGTGCCCGGTGCCCATGGGCGGGTGTCACCGGGCCCTGCGGGACCCGGGGCTCCCCGGGCCGTGCTGACGGCCCGTCCCGTCCCCTGGCAGAAGGTGCTGCGGTACTTCCCGTCGGAGCGGGGCCAGCCGGTGGCACAGGGGCCGCTGACCGTGGTGCTCACCAGCCTGCGGGTCACCCCCACGCACGTGGAGCGGATGCTGACGCTGCAGTACCGCGACCAGAGCCTCAAGCGCACCGTGGCACACCTGCAGTTCACCTCCTGGCCTGAGCTGTACGCGGGGGGCAAAGGGGCATGGGGGGCCCTGGGAGCCCTGAGCTGCTGCGGGGACAGTTCTGGGACCACAGCTCCGGAGTTGGGGAGAGGGTTTGGGGAGCCCTGAGCTTCTGCGGGGACAGTTCTGGGACCACAGCTCCCAGGGGTTTTGGACAGCCCCGACCCGTCTGGGGGGAGTCAGTGCAGAGACCCCCGCAGTGAGTGTGTGTCCGCCCGCAGGGGCCTGCCCGAGAGCAAGGGGAGCCTCCTGCGCTTCATCCAGGAGGTGCACGGCCATTACCTGCACCAGCGGCCGCTGCACACCCCCGTCGTGGTGCACTGCAGGTGAGCAGGGCCGGGGGCTCCGGGGCGGGGGAGAGGGGCTCCCCGCATCTCTGGGGTCTGTCACGGCTCGGGGGTGTCTCGGCAGCTCCGGCGTGGGCCGCACCGGCGCCTTCTGCCTGCTGTACGCGGCGGTGCAGGAGGTGGAGGCCGGGAACGGCATCCCGGACCTGGCGCAGCTGGTGAGGCGGATGCGGCAGCAGCGCAAGCACATGCTGCAGGAGAAGGTACCGCGGGGGTCTGCAGCCCCGGGCGGGTGGGACGGCGGCTGCGCCCCCCGGGCCTCACCGTGTCCCCTTCCCTGCAGCTGCACCTCAAGTTCTGCTTCGAGGCCGTCCTGCTCCACGCCGAGCAGGTGCTGCTGCGCCACGGCGTGGGCGGCCCCGCCCTGGCCAAGCCCCCCAACAGCACGTCCCCCAAGGTGGGTGTCGGGGGCTCTCCGGGGGCTTTGGGGAGCTCCGCCACTCCCGGGGCTCACGGGGCCGCTCTCCCCCAGCTGTACTTCCAGCAGGACCCCCAGGACCTGGTGCTGGGGGGGGACGTGCCCATCAGCTCCATCCAGGCCACCATCGCCAAGCTCAGCATCAAGCCGGGGGCGCCCAGCGCGGAGCCCGGGGAGGGCTGGGGGCCGGATCCCGCCCCCGCCCCGGACCCCGCGGATCCCGAGGTGCCACCGGTGATTCCTGATGGCGTCGTGGACGGTGTCGGTGCCCCGGAGCCCGAGCCCCCTGCCCCGAGGCCGCCCCTCCCCGAGCCATCGGGTGACGCTGAGAGCACCAACCACGTGGGGGGAGAGAGCCCCGAGGGGCCGGGGGAGCCGCCGCAGCCCCCCGCCGCCCCCCCGGCCTCCTCCTCCTCCTCCCTGGAGCTCTTGGCCTCGCTGACGCCCGAGGCCTTCAGCCTGGACGCGTCCCTCAAGGGCAAGCAGCGCATGAACAAGCAGAATTTCCTGCAGGCACAGCCGGGCGAGGGGCTCCGCGGGCCCCGGCCCAGCGACGACCCCCTCAGCATGCTCGACCCCCTCTGGACCCTCAACAAGGCCTGAGGGGGGCGGGGGCCCCCGGCCCCCAGCCCCTCTTTGTTTGACTCCAGGTAGAACTGACTTTTTCAGCTCTTTGCTACTAAAATAAAGCGAGTTTATCTGCAGGGCCGAGCCCTGGTGCTGCCGGGCGCGGGGTGAGGGCTGGGCCAGGCTCGGGTTAGTTCCGTTTAATGGATGTTCCTGCACACGTTATAAAACACGATCGGTACAAAAAGCGTCCCCTGTACAGCACAAAGGTACAGCTGGGCGAAGGCCACCCGCGGGGGCTGGGCCGGGGGTCCGGGGGTCCCCCTGCCCCGGGCCGGCGCCGCCTCTACAATCACCGGGGGTCAAGGACAGGCGTCACAGGCGGGTCGGGGCGCGGCGGGAGCGCGGCCGGGGCTGGGGCCGGGGCCGGTGCAGCCGGGAGGGGAGCGGAGCCGCGCTCGGGGGCCGGGGGGAGCCCCCGGTGCTGCCGCGCCCCCGGCTGAGCGCCTTGGTCCCGCTGTGCCCCCTCGGCTCCCTCCCCAGCGCCGGCGGCAGGGGGCGAGGGCTCTGCCCGCTCCCAACCTGAGAGAAGCCTCCTCTGGCCCCGCAGTGGGAGGAGGAGGAGGAAGGGGAGGAGGAAGGTGCTATTGCTGCAGACGGGGCGCAGGAGGGAACCGGGCAGGGCAGCTGTGCCAGGGCACGGCAAGGGCAGCACTGCCGGGGCTGGACCCCCGCGCCCCCTGCCCCAATAAATAACTATTTACAGCGTATAAATAAATAGGGTGGGGGCAGCTGCGGCCCCGGGCGGGATCGGGCGGGGCCCTGCCGCGCCCTAAGGCACGTGGGGGCCGAGCCGCGCCCGGGAGGAGTCGGTCCCGGCCCTCTCCCGGCTGCCTCCCGGGGCCGGGGCTGTTCTGTGCTCGGCGGGCGGTGCTGGGCCGGGCCAGCCCTGCTGGGGGCCCAGCCTGCGAGCCACCGCTGTCCCCGCTCCTATCCCGCCCCCGTGTCCCTCTGCACCATGGCGCTGCCGGGCGGCCCCCGGGACCACGTGGAAGATGCCGGACCAGGGGGAGCGGCAGGAGGGCGGCGGCCGCACCCGCCGGGTGACCGGAGTCGCTGCGGGGACACGGATGGAGCCACGGAGCCGGCGGCCCCGTCCCCTCTCCGGCACAGCCCCGAGCCCGCCTCAGTCCCGCCGGCCCCTCCTGCCGCTCAGTCCAACTTTTCCAGCACCGAGGGCACGTAGACCAGGCTGAGCTCGCTGCCGAAGTTGCAGACGATGGCGGCGTTCTCCAGCACCAGGATCTGCCGCGCCGGCTGCGACTCGTTGCTCTTGCCCAGGTAGACGGTCTGCAGCAGGTCCCCGTAGCCGATGTCCCAGAAGGACACGCAGCCCTGGCCGCCCGTCACCAGCAGGTTGTCGGAGATGACGCCCAGGCTGGCGCCGCAGCCCAGCTCCTGCGGGACAGGGCGGAGAGCTCAGCGCCAGGGGCTGGACGGGGCAGAGCCTGGCGGTGTGTCCGCCCCATTCCGAGCCTCGGCAAGGGACACGGAGGTTTTCCCAAGCTGTGGAGCTGGAATGGAGGCTGCTCAGCCTCCGAGTGCAGCAGAGGTGTCTGCTGGGGACCTGGAAAACCCAGGAGGAGCCCTAAAGGTGAGGTGGAGCTGGGAAAGGGGCTGAGCCTGGAGAAAAGGAGGCTCAGGGGGGACCTGGTGGCTCTGACAGGAGGGGACAGCCAGGGGAATTTGGGATCTCCTCCCAGGGCACAGGGACAGGAGGAGAGGGAACGGCCTCAGGCTGGGCCAGGGGAGGCTCAGGGTGGACACCAGCAGGAATTTCCCCATGGAAAGGGTGTTTATACATTGGCAGGGGCTGCCCAGGGCAGTGGTGGAGCCCCCATTGCTGGAGAGACTAAAAAGCCCTGTGCATGTGGCACCTGGGGACAGTCAGTGGTGGCCCTGGCAGCGCAGGGGGTGGCTGGACTCTGGTCTCTGAGGGTTCCCCGGGCTCCCACCTGCTGGATGGAGTAGAGCTTGATGCCCGAGCTGCGGTCCCAGATGCTGATGACGTCGTCCAGGCCGCTGCTGATGACGCAGGACGTGGTGCAGGTCAGGGAGGTGACGTCCCCACGGTGGGCGAACATGTGGCTGACGCGGCTGCCCGTCAGCACGTCCCACAGGCAGATGGCCCCGTCCTGGCCACCGCTGGCCAGCACCATGGTCTGCAGGACACCAGGGCCACCTCAGTGCGGGGACACACGCTGCCACCCGCGCTCCCAATGCAGGTGACACGAATGTGGGCTGGAACCCTGCGCTGCCAGCCCAGGGGAGTTCCCTGCCTGTCCCCTGTGCTTCAGCAGCCTGGGGGACACAGAGCTCAGGTGCCCCAGTGCCCCAGGTGGAGGCACCCGAGGTCACTTCATGGGGTGGGAGAGCACCTGGGGGCACACGTTGGCTTTAGGGAGCACTTTGGGGGGCTCCCACTCATCCTGGGGACTGGGAGCAGAGCCTCCCTGGGGGCTCAGGCCCCAGTTCAGGCCTGCTCAGCCCCACTTGGCAGTGCAGGAACAGGGATTCCCTGCTCCAGAAGGACAGAAGAGCAAGAGATCTCCAGGAAAAGAGATTGCTGAGCTCACAGTGAACTGGGGGAAAACTCTGGATCGGACAGAGAGATGGAGGGACTCAGGTGGGGGCCTCTGGCTGAGCCACTGGCTCAGGGATGGGATGAAGCAGCTCTGGGCCGAGGTGTGATCTCAGGGTTCAGGGGTGAAGGCAGGTGAGGCTCAGGCCCAGCAGCTCCCCCGTACCTGGTCGATGTACACGGCTGTGATGGCTCCCGAGTGGCCCTGCAGGGTGAAGAGGCAGCACGAGTCCTCCAGCCGGAACACCTGGGGCAGGACAGGCTGCAGTGAGGCTCCAGGGCCAGCTGGGCTCCCCGGGACACACAGATCCCACCTGATGCCACTGTGGCACAGCCAGAGCCCGCCCGTGGTGCCAGGGCCACGGGGGGCTGCAGCCCAGGGCAGGGGCAGGCCATGGCTGGTGGGCAGTGACAGGGTGGTGACAGGGCAGTGACTGCACAGCTGAAGGGGAAAGCGAGAGGGGACATCCCAGAAGCTGGATCTGCCACTCAGGGCATGTCACAGCAACCTCCTGTCTGGGGACACAGGAGCTGGAAAGCTGGGGAAGACCCTGGGCTGCTGGTGGATATGACCAGCTGTGCCCAGGTGGGCAATAGGCCAAGGGCACCTGGATTGTATCACAACCAGTGTGGCCACAAGAGCAGGGCAGGGATTGTCCCCTGTGCTGGCCCTGCTGAGGGGCCTCAGATCCTGGAGGCTGCTTTGGGTCCCTCCCAACAGGAGGACCTGGAAGGGCTGGAGCAGGTCCAGGGAATGGAGCTGGGAAGGGTCTGGAGCCCCAGGAGGGGCTGAGGGAGCTGGGAAGGGGCTGAGCCTGGAGCAAAGGAGGCTCCGGGGGGACCTGGTGTCTCTGCACAAGTCCCTGCCAGGAGGGGACAGCCGGGGGGGTCGGGCTCTGCTCCCAGGGAACAGGGACAGGAGGAGAGGAAATGGTCTCAGGCTGGGCCAGGGGAGGCTCAGGGTGGATATTGGGAAAACTCCTTCATGGAAAGGAATTGGCTGGGGCTGCCCAGGGCAGTGGTGGAGCCCCCAGTGCTGGAGAGATTTAAAAGCCATGTTGCTGTGGCACTTGGGGACATGGGTTAGCGGTGGCCTCGGCAGTGCTGGGGACTGGTTGGACTTGATAGCCTTGAAGAGTTTTTCCAACCTCAATGATTCCATGATTCTTTGAAGCCATTCCTAAGGCAGGAGGGCCCACACCCAGCTCAGGGTGACACTCACCGGGCCCTGTCCTTCCAGCCCCTCCGATGCCACCTGCAGGCAGGTGACCAGAGCTGCCCCTCCCCGTGTGCCCCTGCGGCGCTCACCCTGAGGGTGTGGTCCTGGCTGCCGGTGACGAGGCGGCCGGCGGCGGCCCGCAGCGCCGTGATGGGTTTGTGGTGTGCACAGGCCACGCTGTGTGTCAGCTGGCACCGCACGGCGGCCCCGCGGCACAGCTCCGGCGACGGCGGCAGGCTGCTCCTGCCAGGGCCACCTGTGGGGACACACACACACGATGGGTGGTGGCACCTCGGGGTGCTGCGCCTCGGCAGGGTCTGTGGACAGATTGGGGCTGCAGCGAGCCCTCTGTGGTCCAGAACACTGGAGTGAGGGGCTCAACAGGGTCGAGGAATTCCAGACTGCATTGGGATGGAAGAGACCTTAAAGCCCATCTGGTCCCACATCCTCCCTGCCAGGGCCAGGGACACATTCCACTGTCCCAGGTTGTTCCAGGGATAGCCCCATCCAATCTGGCCTTGGACACTTCCAGGCACGGGGCAGCCACAGCTTCTGCAGAAAATTCATTCCAGTTCCAGGGAATGAACCACTCTCCCAGGGAAGAATTTCTCCCTAATACCCCATCTGAACCATCCCCCCTGTTCTGCTGCAGAAGCAAAGGAGCTCTGTGCTCTAAGCAGTCATCCCCACGGCCAGTCTGGGCTGTGCTGTGGTTGTGCCGAGGGCTCAGGCTGTTCCCGGGCTGGGAACAAGTGAGACAGAGACAAAGGAGTGAGAAGTGGAAGGCGGGGAGGGCAGTGATGGCCCTGGAAGCCACGAAAGCCTCATGCCCTGGGGAACCCAGCCCAGGGGTGGTGTCCCAGCACAGGGAGCTCCCACAGCTCAGGGTGCTCTAGGAGGAGTTACCACAAAGCTGCAGTGGGTGTGAGGAGGACTCGGCTACGGGAGGAAGAGAGAAGAGGGGAAGGCAGGAGCCCAGGGCAGTGCATTGACATTCCAACAGCCGCTCACCTCGGAACTGCAGGTGGTTCAGGGATGTGTGTGTCTCCAGAGAGAAGAAATCCAAGGAGCCATTCAAGCGGGCAGCCACGATCCTGAGGGAGAGATGGGGTGTGAGGAGAGGCCCCTCCTGGAGCCCCAAACCCAGACACCCCCTGGGCCAAGCACAGAGCACCCGCTCCCAGGGGGCAGAACTGGGCTGGGAGACTGGACACAGCTCCAAATGGACGGGACAAGGGCAGTGCCTCTGAACAGCAGTGACCCAAAGGTCTCCCACCCTGAAACCCTGCAGATACTCAGCAGCTGGCAAGACTGAGGGCTGAAGAAGTGGCTGCTGGAGCAGACCTGGAGCCAGGAAAGCTGGTGAGAGGTGGGTACACAGGAGTAGGATTAGGCTGGATTTGAGGCTGGATAGCAAGAAAAGGTGGTTGGGCACTGAATGGGCTCCCCAGGAAATGGTCACAGCTCCAACCCTGCCAGAGCTCAGGAGTGTTTGGGCAAAACTCTCAGGCACAGGGTGGGGTTCTTGGGGTGTCTTGGGCAGGGCCAGCGGTTGGACTCCACGATCCCTGGGGTTCCCTTCCAGCTCGGGATATCCCATGACACTGATTCTAAGGAAGAGCCATCCCAGCTGAGCCTCTGCTGCTGGGAGCTGCCGTGGAGGCTGGGGATCTCTAGCACTTGCACAAGGAGTTACCTGTTGTTGAGGAAGACTAGGGCTGTGATGCCAGATTGTCCTTCATCATTGCTGCTGCGCAGGGTCCCCTCGATGGCATCCCAAACCTGGGAGAGGAGGGGTCACTGTGGTGACACTGGCCAGAGGAGCACTGGACACGGGGGGCTGGGATCCTGAACAGCTCCGTGTGTTCTGCTCAGCCCCTGAGCTGAGTGAGCAGGTCGCAGCTCCCTGTGCTGTGCTCCCAGGCTGTGTGACCTCCTGCCTCCCATCACTGCAGCCCTGCTCCTCATGTCCACCTTCCCCTTGCTGTGTCCCTGCTCATCTCCACCTTCCCCTTGCTGTGTCCATTCCTCATCTCCACCTTCCCCTTGCTGTGTCCCTGCTCCTCATCTCCACCTTCCCCTTACTCTGTCCCTGTTCCTCACCTCCACCTCTGTTAGTGTCCCTGTTTCTCACCTCCACCCTGCCATTGCTGTGTTCCTATTTGTCACCTCCACCCTCCCGCTACTGTCCCAGTTCCTCACCTCCAGCTTCCCGTTACTCCTGCCAGCCACGATGAGGTTGCCCTGCAGCTCCAGGCTCCAGATGGAGCTGTCCAGGTCCCCTCCCCAGGAGGGCAGGGCTGAGGAGGTGTCACAGCCGGCGCAGGCCTCCTCCCCGAGGCTGCGGTCCCCGAGGCTGCGGCGGCGGCCACCACAGCCGCCGTCGTCGGAGCCGCCGGCCGGGGAGCGGCTCCCGCAGAGCCCGGCGGGGCCGTGGGGGGCCGAGAGCCCCGGGAAGTTCAGGCTCCTGCAGCTGGAGCCGCCGTGCTCCTCGTACACCTTGCCCACCAGGCTGCTGAAGTCGTATCCCGAGTCCTTGTGGCGGGCGCCCACGGCCCGCAGCCGCGGCTCCGACTCGGCCACCCTGGCGTGCTCCGAGAAGTTGGTGTCGATGAGGGAGGTGAGGTCGGGCTGGTCACAGAACAGCGGGGGCTGCGGGGGGCCCAGCAGCCGTTTGAGCTGGTGGCTGCTCTCGAAGGAGTCCTCCAGCCCGTTCTTCCCATCGGGGCTGGCATCCCAGCCCTCCTGGTAGTCGAAGATGCCGCTGCTGTCCCTGCGCAGCCTGGAAGCAGGGACGAAGCTCAGCCCCCTCTGCTGGCGGCTGCTCCCGGGAGCACAGGGCCGTGGGGACACGGGGACATGGGCACACGGACAGGCCGTACCTGGGCTTGGGGATGACGGTGAGGCAGTCGCCCGTCTGCGCGTCCCACACGCGGATCTGCCCCACCAGGCAGCAGCTCACCAGCAGCATCCCGTCACTGGCCAGACACTCGATGTCCTGGGGGAAGGAAGGACAAGCACAGCTCAGTGTGGCACCACCGAGGCCTCTGGATCCTGACCGCAGCCTGCTGTGCCTGAGGAACTGCAGAGGAGATGGATTTTATGTCACAACTGGCTGGTTTGGGAACTGAGGGACGGTGAGGATGTGGATGTCCCTGGAAGTGCCCAAGGCCAGGTTGGATGGGGCTTGGAGCAACTGGGATAGTGGAAGGTGTCCCTGCCCATGGCAGGGGTGGCACTGGATGAGTTTCAAGGTTCCTTTCAGCCCAAACCACTCTGTGATTCTGGCATTCCAGGATCTCTGCCCAGACACCTCAGTGTGCACTGCACTGCTGCAAATCCAACAGACTCCATCTATCTTGCCTTCCCTGAAAAATTCTGTCCCAGTTTGAAGGTGGGATCAGGAGCAGAGATACAACTTTTCTGGGAGACACAGCACAGCATGTTAAACTCATCTGTCTGGATGAGAGCCCAAGAGCTTTGCTTCATCTCAGAACAGGAAGAATCCCGATTGGAAAAGCTCCCCAGACCACTGAGACACATCTGTGACTGATCCCCACCTTGTCACCCAGCCCAGAGCACAGAGTGCCCATTCAGCTGTCCCTTGGACCTCAGGAATGTGGAGGTACCCCAGCGAGGCAGGGAATGGAAGCCAGAGGTGCTGACGGCGGGAATCGCAGAGAGCAAGTCCCAGGCGGAGGTGAGAAGCTGCTGTGGGGATTTCCTGCCCCCACACCCTTTCTTCCCGCATTTATCCCCAAGCTGTACGTACCATGAGGTGTCCCCTGAGCACCAGGGGCACGATCTCGGTCTCGGGGGGCGAGTAGCCGTAGTCGTCGCAGGGCAGGTCCCCGCGGCGCCGCCGGCCCGGCCCGTTCTGCCCGTAGTTCTTGGGGCACAGCACCCGGTAGAGGCAGAAGAGCAGCAGCACCAGCAGCATGCCCGACGCCAGCCCCAGAGCTGCCACCCTGCGGGAGACACGCACACGGGCAAGAGGGTAAGAGAAGAAAGCCCAGGTTCTAGCCCACGGATAGAATTGGAAAGTCCTGGGCCAGGATTACTCATGTGCCGGTCTGTTTCTCAGCTAAGAAAGCTTTGCAACAAATTACAGAGATTTGTTGGAAATTAAGGGGGGTTAATGGGAAAAATGGGATTATTTCAACAAGATTTTGAGACTTTTCAGCAAGGAAAAGTAACAGGCAACTAAGATTTTAAGAAAACACCAGCTGAGGACTGGGATAACACAGTGTGCTCTGCACTTGCAGATTCAGGCAGGGGGTTGTGAGCCATCCTCTCCAGAGGGAGGGAAGCTCCTTGCACCACAGTTCGATCTAACACCCAATAAATCGTTATCAAATGGATAATGGATCCCTGGCAGTGTCCGAGGCCAGGTTGGACAGGGCTTGGAGCAGCCTGGGCCAGGGGGAGGTGTCCCTGCCCATGGCACAGAGTTGGGACTGGATTAGCTTTAAAGTCCCTTCCAACCCAAGCCATTCTGGGGTTCTGTGAAATCACATTCAAACGCCCAAATCGACCTTCTGTCCTCAGCACCCAGTGATCAGCCCCGTGTTGCAGCAGGAGCACTAAGGGCCTCCACACACAGCCCACTCCTCCCCTCAGCTGATGGAAAACTGCCGGGAGAGATCCATTTCATTCTGCACTGCAGCATCCCGAGCACCCCGAGCTTTGGCACTGAAGCTTCAGGAGCTTCCTCGGTGTGCCAGCAGAAGGAGCAGCCCCCAGCAGCCCCGCGGGGCCGAGGCGGGGCCAGGGGGCTGTGACAGGACACTTTACTTGTACAGGGTGACATCCTGGTGGCCGCGGGGCTGCGCTGTGTGCTCGGGCTGCGCTCCCGTGTCCAGCCTGGCCGCCAGGAAGGGCTGGTACCGAGAGGCCTCCTGCGGGTGCCGCATCTCCAGCGCCTCCTGCGGCTTCAGGTACAGCGTCACCGGGATGGCTGGCAGGATGCTGATGTACCTGCGGGGACAGGGACAACGGGGACAGGTCACGGGGCAGCCAGGGCAGGCCTCAGCGTGCTTTCAGTGCATAACTTCAGCTGCTCTGAACTGATCTCCTTGGAAATATTCTCTTCTGAAGTTACTGCCCGGGTTTAACTCTTTAAAGAGCCAACGGTGGAATGAAGTCCTGATGAGATCAAGTGGATCCCATGAATTTAAGTAAGGATCTAGTTTCCTGGGTGCTGCAGGCTGGGAGATCACACCAAGAAGCTTCTTCAGCTCAGCTGTCTCTTCCTCACATGTACTATTTCCATCACTTACAGATGATTGTATCAGACAATTGTGGAATCGCTGAGGTTGGAAAAGCTCTCTGACACCATCAAATCTGACTGTTCCCCCTTGTGCTGCCAAGGCCACCACTAACCCATGTCCCCAGGTGCCACATCCACAGGGTTTTTAAATCCCTCCAGGGATGGGGACTGCACCACTGCCCCGAGCAGCTGGGCCAGGGCTGGAGAGCCCTTCGGGGGAAGGAATTTTCCCAGTATCCAACCTGGCCCTCCCCTGAGGCCGTTCCCTCTCCTCCTGTCCCTGTTCCCTGGGTCAGAGCCCAACCCCCTGCCTGCCCCCTCCTGAGCCTCCTTGTCTTGTTTTTAAAAAATTTAAAACTTCACTTCCAGAGTCAAGGAAGACACAAGACACCAAGCACATAGAACACCCAGGAGCACAGAGAGAAACAAGCCTGATCCCCAGAGGAACAGCCCTGGAGGGTTTGTGAGCTCTGTTCACCCCAGGGGACCTGCTCAGCAGCTGCTCCCAAACACACCAGGAATGAGCCCCACGGAACCAGGTTACGTGAGTCAGGAGCAAGGAGGACAGAAGGAAGACAAACTCTTGGGGTCTGCTGCCCAGATGCCAGTGCCTGTGGCACTCCACGCCAGCCCACTTGCCTCTTGGCCAGGGTGATGTTGTAGTAGCTGAAGAGAGCCGGCCAGTGCCTGAAGGAAAGCTTCCTCCAGATCTCCTCATCCTCTGCTCCCCAGGTAACCTCTGCTTCCGTTCCCAGCTCCACCTGCCCGTTCCCTCTGCCCTCGGCTCCCTGGGCCCAGGTGTGCTGGTTCTGCTCCAGCCCCGCCTTCTGCTCCCGCTGCTGCGTTTGGTTCTCCGACAGCTGCAGCGGCTCCGACGGGAAGACGGAGAGGTCGACCTTGGGGTCCCCAGCAGGCAGGACCCCTCCAGGAACGGGCATGGGAGGCAGACCCGCGTCCCCCAGGGGACTCTGCTCGGTGACCTGCGACGTGAGGTAGGTGCGGAGCCCAGCAGGATCCGTGTAAACCAGGATTCCGATCCAGATCACTGTCCCGGCCTGTGCAGGGTGAGCAGAGACACAGCTCCCTTCAGTGCCACCGTCCCTTCAGTGCCACCACCCTGTCCCCTGCCTGTGCTGACCCACAGCAGCCCAGCCACAGGCACCCCATGTTTCCTGCAGCCTCACTGCCAGCTCTGCTCCTTGGGGAACATCTGGAGGACTGTCCAGCACACACAGAACATAGACACCACTTTTCCATGATCCACGTGATGGTCAGAACCCAACTTCTCTCCCCAAAGGCACAGCAGGAAGGAGACTCCGTGCTGGCAGCTGGGACCACATGTGCAGGAACAAACTGTGACTTCTGCTTGTAAAATCACCTCGGGACTCAGCCAGCCTTGGAGATCTGCTTCTGGGTCCCGTGGGGCAGCACCAGACTGGTGTGGGGACCAGGACATGGAGGGGTGCCAGGCCTGGCTGCTGTGGGTGCCCAGCGGGGTGGCCAGGGGTGCCATCCCAGCCCCTGTGGGTGCCATCCTAACCCCTGTGGGTGCCATCCCAGCCCCTGTGGGTGCTATCCCAGCCCTGGTGGGTACCATCCTAACCCCTGTGGGTGCCCAGAGACAGGCAGGGGTGCCATCCCAGCCCCTGTGGGTGCCACCCTGCCCCCCGTGGGTGCCATCCCAGCCCCTGTGGGTGCTATCCTGACCCCTGTGGGTGCCATCCCAGCCCCTGTGGGTGCTATCCTAGCCCCTGTGGGTGCCATCCTGGCCCCTGTGGGTGCCCTCCAGGCTGCTGTGGGTGCCCAGAGACAGGCAGAGGTGCCACCCCGGCCCCTGGGAGTGCCATCCCAGCCCCTGTGGGTGCCCTCCAGGCTGCTGTGGGTGCCCAGAGACAGGCAGATGTGCCACCCCAGCCCCTGTGGGTGCCATCCTGGCCCCTGTAGGTACCATCCTGGCCCCTGTGGATGCCATCCAGGCTGCTGTGGGTGCCCAGAGACAGGCAGAGGTGCCACCCCGGCCCCTGGGAGTGCCATCCCAGCCCCTGTGGGTGCCCTCCAGGCTGCTGTGGGAGCCCAGAGACAGGCAGATGTGCCACCCTGGCCCCTGTGGGTGCCACCTCGGCCCCTGTAGGTGCCATCCTAGCCCTGGTGGGTGCCATCCTAACCCCTGTGGGTGCCATCCCAGCCCCTGTGGGTGCTACCCTGACCCCTGTGGGTGCCCAGAGACAGGCAGATGTACCACCCCGTCCCCTGCGGGTCCCACCCCGTCCCCTGCGGGTCCCACCCTGTCCCCTGCGGGTCCCACCCTGTCCCCTGTAGGTGCCACCCCGTCCCCTGTGGGTCCCACCCCGTCCCCTGTGGGTGCCACCCTGTCCCCTGCGGGTCCCACCCTGTCCCCTGCGGGTCCCACCCTGTCCCCTGTAGGTGCCATCCCGTCCCCTGCGGGTCCCACCCCGTCCCCTGCGGGTCCCACCCTGTCCCCTGCGGGTCCCACTCCGTCCCCTGTAGGTGCCACCCCGTCCCCTGTGGGTCCCACCCCGTCCCCTGTGGGTGCCAGCCCGTCCCCTGCGGGTGCCAGGCGCACGTACCATGATGAGGCGCTGCGCCAGGCGCGTGCGGGCGAAGAAGTAGATGACGCGCAGGCGCTTGGGCAGGCGCAGGTTGCGCAGCGAGGACGGCTGCAGGGTGATGGTGTGCGGGGTGTGCGGGGTGTGCGGCACCGCCGGGCGCAGCGCGGGCCGCGAGCGGCACGGCGCCTTGGCCGCAGCCAGGCACGACTCGGGGGGCAGCCGCTTGTTCAGGTCAGCCAGCTGCAACACACACACAGAGGAGGGGTGAGAGGTGAGGGGCCTCTGGTGAGGGATTCTGCCCCCAGGGTCGTGGTGGTGACTCCTTCCAGCCCACTTACCCCAAATCAGCACGTTTATAGACTCAGGGAATCATGGAATGGTTGGGATGGAAGGGACATTAAAGCCCACTCAGTTCCACTCCCTGCCATGGGCAAGGACACCTTCCACTATCCCAGGTTTCCCTCAGCTCTGTCCAGCCTGGCCTTGGGCACTGCCAGGGATCCAGGGGCAGCCACAGCTGCTCTGGGCACCCTGTGCCAGGGCCTGCCCACCCTCCCAGAGAAGTTCTTCCTAATATCCAATGTAAACCTTCTCTCTGTCAGTTTGAAGATGTTCCCCCTTAACCTCTCCAAAGTGTCTCTCCATCTTTCTTGTGGGCTCTTTTCAGGTCCTGCAAGGCCCCAAGGAGGTCTCTAAGCTTTCCTTCCCCAGACTGTACAATCCCAATTCTCTCATAGCAGAGCTGCTCCATCCCTCTAATCAACTTGATGCCTCCTCTGGATTTGCTCCCACAGCTCCATGTCCTTCCTACAAGTGTCTTTTCTCTCACGTGTTCTGCTCCCAGTCTCTGTGTGTGTAACCAAGCAAGTACAGAACTGGAACTTTACCAGCTCAGGACGAGAGGAAACAGCCTCACGTTGACCAGGGAAAGTTTAGGTTAAATATTAAGAAAAATTTCTCTCTGGAATGAGCTGTCCAGCCCTGGAGTGCCCATCCCTGGGGGGATTTAACAGCCACGTGGATGTGGCACCTGGGGACACGGGTCAGCGGTGAACACAGTGGTGGTGCTGGGGAAAGGTTGGACTCCACGATCCTAAAGGCCTTTCCCAACCTCAGTTAATTCGTGGTTCTGTTCTTTTTCTCTTTAGGGAATGAGACACTGGGGCTGTGCTCCCCTTTCCCCCCGTGGCTCCCGTGCCCACCTCCATGCGGCGGATGTCGATGGACAGCACCGTGGTGAAGAAGAACATCTGCAGGAAGAAGTCTGACACCAGCCCCACCACGGCAAAGAGGCAGAACTCCTGCAGATGGGACACACAGGGATTAGCTCCCATTTCAGCAGAGTTTTACTGACAAACCCTGTCATCCATCTCCTGTACTGGCTGAGAGTTCAGCGCTGGATGAGTCCACGTGAGAACCCAGGAATGTTTATTCTAATTCACGTTCTTTGTTCTTTTTGGCCACAGTCCATCACATCCCTGTGAGTCTGCTCCCCAGGAACAGGGGATGAGAGGAAAAGGCCTCAGGTAGTGCCAGGGGAGATTTAGATCAGAAACTGGGGAAATTTTCTTTCCCAAAAGGGGCTACTGGAACTGCCCAGGGCAGGGGTGGAGTCCCCATGCCAAGAGGGATTTAACAGTGGCTGTGGCACTTGGGGACATGGGTTTGTGGTGGCCTTGGCAGTGCTGGGGAAACAGCTGGACTCGATGGTCTCCAAGGCTTTTCCAAGCCAGACAATTCCCTGACTCTGTGATCCTGCTGCCTCCCTGCAGTGCCTCAGGCTGTGTCCTGCCTGCCCAGGGCAGCCCCACTCACCTGGATGGCCGGGACCAGGGTGAAGTATCCGATGAGGATGATCCCCAGCTCCGTTGCCATGTTCTTCATGATGGACCAGCTCTCATTGCTCAGGCCTGGGGAAGGGCAAGGACAGGTCAGGGGCCTCTTCACAGCCTCTTCACTGTGCCAGACTGGAACACAGCAAAAGGAGCTGCATTCCCCCTCTTTAAAACCAGGAATCTACAGGCAACAGGCCCAAAAGGCCCTTCCAGGCTAAAATCCCCCAGTGCAAAGGCCTACTGAAGTTCTGAGTCCTGTTTCACATACAGGATCCAAATGAATTGTACTTTTAAAACTAAAATCAGCATCGCTCTGAAATCTCTTCTCCCCGATGTTTAGAAACAGCTTTGAAGATTGCAAACCCCATTTAGCCATGGTGTGAGCACAATCAAATCCTTCCACAGGCACAGAGCATTTATAGAAATGGAAAAGATAATTTTGTCACACACTCAGGGGAATTTTGTAGGACCCGTGTTCTGCACTTGTGATATCCACGACCTGAGGACAGTGCTCAGTATCCACACCAGGAGATCCAGCTCTCCCCTACTAATATTTCTTTATATTTATTTAGCCTGTTCCAGCCAACAATCCCAAAAAGCAGCGCCCATAACAACAGCATTATGTTCTTGGAATTGAAAACAAGAGGCTGTACAACCATCACAGAGCTGAATGCGACCATTCCCCCTCTCCCAGGCCTGGCTTTCCCCAGTTTTCCCTCTCTGCAGTCTCCCAGAGCAGGATCCTACCTTGGGCGATGCGCAGCTTCACCTCCAGGTCCACGGGCGTGGACACAACGGACTTGGTGAGGACCAGCACGTTCTCCAGGCCAATCACCACCACCAGGTATGGGAAGATCTCTCTGCAGGAAACAGAGGCAGAACTGAGGAGGAGATCCGTGGGGAAAAAGAAAGGGAAGAGGAGCGAACACACCCCTGGGAGTCGAGGTGAGGAGACACCACCCTGTGCCCCACTCCCTTCCCTCAGTGTCACACTGTGCAAAGAAAAGGTTTGTGTTTTCTCTGCCTTGGGCAGGAATCACCATTTTTGTAAAGCTGCAGAATTCCTGGGAAGTGCCCATTGTGGAGCACCACTAAATCAATCTTGGTGTTCTCAGGGTGAGGACAGAGCTCTCTGCTCGCCAGCATCGGGAACAACAACAGAGATGGACCTGGCACACCCTGTGAGGGGCTGGGTAATCACTCATCAGGGAGGGGCAGGAAGCATGTCCCACCTCCTTTAAGATCATCCCATTCTACCTCCTGCCATTTGCAGGGACACCTTCCACTATCCCAGTGTCCAGCCTGCCCTTGGACACTTCCAGGGATAGGGGTGGCCACAGCTTCTCTGGGAAATCCAGTGCAGTCCCTCACCACCCTCGCAGGAAGGATTTCTTCTGTCTATCTCACCTAAATTTCCCCTTTCAGTTTGAACCATTGCTCCTTGTCCTATCACTGTTGCTCCTGATGAAGAATCCCTCTCCAGCTTCCCTGCAGACTCCCTCAGACACTGGAAGGGGGGAATGTCAGTGAATGTCCACAGTGAGTGATAAACCACAAACCCAGCTAAGCCTCTCATGGGCAGCTTCATGTTCATGCCCAAGAGTCCAAAATTCAGCAAGAACAACTCAGGCCTGCCTTTAATGAAAGCGTTTTCAGCTCATGACCTGTGTGAGTCCTCCAGGCAGCACCAGCACAGGACAGAGACGGGAGATAAGCTCCTTGGGGATGGGAATCTCTGAACAGAGAGAATGGAGCTACTGCAGGAGGAGGCTGTGGGAGAGCCTGCTCAGCTCCAGGGATAACGTGTTACCCCAGCAATCCCTCCTGCTTCAGGCACACAGAGCCAGCCAGTAAGGCATCTCCAGGAGGCCTGGCCAGCACAGGAACACCTCCCCTGCAGGCCAGGAGAGCAGCTGATGGTGCTGCAGCCCAGCAGTGTGCCCAGGAGCCCTGGCAGTCTGGCACGTACCCGCCGTTGAGCGTGGGCGTGAGGCCGAAGAGGGTGCAGAGCCCCACGGACATGAGCAGGGAGCTGAGCACCGTCACCACCGCCGCCAGCGCCAGGCCCCACTTGGACTTCACCATGTCGATCTTCCCTGCAAAACAGCAGGGACAGCAAATAGCATCAGCAGGGACAAACGGGGACAGGAGCCTCATCCCGACCAGCCTCTGGGCATCACTCAGCCCAGAACGGAGGGGAGCACAGAGCTCCTGTCTGAATGCAGCTCCCAGAGCCTCCCAGGACAAGGGTGGGACAGGGGACAATCCTGGTTCACAGCCACACCAGTCCCAGGACTGCACTGAGGTGGGAAAAACCAAACTGAAACGTGGCCAGAGAGGTCTAAACCCACCAGCTCAGAACACGTGTCTGATCTGGCTGATAAGGACAAAATGAACTGGGAAAGAGGCACTCCTGTGGCACCTAAGGGTGCCTGAGACAGAAAACACCTTGGACGTTACCAAAGAAGGGACTTTAAAGATCCTCCCATTCCAGCCCCTGCCGTGGAAAGGGACACCTTCCACCATCCCAGGCCTTGGACACTTCAGGGATGGGGACACACCTCCAGCTCGGGAGGTGGCTCACAAACAATAACACCACACTGGCTAAGAGGGGTAAATCAGCAGGAACCAGGTAAACAGTTACTAATTCTCTCCATGACAGCTCAGGGTAGAATTCCAACACCACCTCTCCTGCCCAAACAGGTGGGAAGTGTGGTGGTGTCACAGACAGGAGCCTGCCCCCCTGCCCCCAGAGCCAGGAGCCCCCAGACCCACGTGTGGAGAAGTAGATGTAGGCGAAGAGGATGATGTAGGTGGTGACGAGCGGGATGAGCTCGGCGATGCCAATCTCCTCCTTGAAGTGCACGTGGACCACGCTGTCCTCCCGCAGGCTGCAGTTGGGGCTGGGGTGCAGCAGCTTCAGGCGGGAGCGGAGGCTGCTCAGGAACCTGGGGAACAGCAGCACCTTCATCACAACTGCAGTCACTCACCCCTTCCCAAAGAGCAGCTTGGAGCTCCTCTGGGAGCAGGAGAAAGCTCCATTGTTGGGGAAGATGAATCAGGGAAACCTTATCAATATAATTGCTTAGCAAAGATTCTGAAAATATGAAACTTATAATCGAAATAGAAATGAAAGCTGACTTTGAGTTGTAGGATACTGAGTCTTAGTTACTATAGAACCTGAAAACAATGGTCTAGCTAGCTGAAGGAGAATCCCTTTAGATTGAACAATCCCTTTCTGCTGGCTCAGGGATCCAAAGGTCAATGTAGCAAAACAGAAGTTTAAAGAGTAGTTTTTAGAGTTTAAAATATAACACAGTATGGTAATCTAGTAGTTCTTACAGGCTGTATGTAGATTCTACAGGATTTTGTGTCTTGTGTTGGTTGGTCACTGAAAATTAGAATATTCCTCACAAAAGGAGATAGAATGTATTGTAACAAGGACCTCGCTCTCTTGCCCTTCCTCTTCCCCCTACTCTTGCTCTCTCCTGCTGTCTTCCCCCCTGCCACTTTGCTCTCTCGCTCCCTTCTCACTTAGCCCACACCCTCCTGTTCTTTCTCCCTCTCTCTTTGGGACTTCCCTTCAGCCCAGGCTGGTGGCTGAAGGCAAGGCCTTTTTACCCACGACCCTTGCAATAAACCCACATGTTCTAGAATATACAGATTGGCAGAATTCCTTGTCCCAGCCGTCCGCGGACTCGCCTACACTCCATGGCTTCACCTGGACCACCAAAGCAAGGCTCTCTGCAGGCCCTGCTCCCAAGCCTGCTTCTTACTGGCCCCAACCACCCAGACCTTGATTTCTACAAAGATTTGCTGGGCAGACTCGCCAAAACTTTATTTAAAGCAAAGGTTCCTAAACCACAATCTGGGCCGGTGGAACAGAACACACCATGGCCTCAAAGACTCACAGAATTTTCCCAGAATTACAGAATTCTGCGTAAAAATGGCTGATGGAAGGTGCCACACAATGGCCCTTGGGGCTCACTGCTCTGGAAGAGCAAGTTTCAGCTCCTGTGCTGCCAATTCCATCCCAGGCATACCCTGGGGAATTCTGTGCAGCTCAGAGTCCTCAGATCCACTTGATCCATGCCAGTTTGGCCAAAGGGTTTTCACCAGTTGAACCAGTGCTAACGGGAAAGCAAACGAGTCTGTGTACAAGGAACTGAGTCTAACCAGAACAACTGGGCCCTGGATGCCACAGAACTGCCCCTGCAGCTCTGAATGCTGCAGTCACTGTTTGTGAAGAGGAGCTGAGAACTGGGAGCACTTTGTTACCATAAAACTCAGCCCGTTTTCTCCCCAGCAAAGCACCTTCAGAGACGCAAGATGCCGTAAAGCAGAAGGAAATGTAAAGCAAAGCAGGGCAGGGTGAGAGTGGAGAAGCAGCAGGCGTGGCCAGGGCAGCCCTCACCTGGAGTCGTAGCGCTGCAGCCCCAGGGTGACGGTGTAGGACACGACGCGGCGCCGGTTGGACAGGCTGACCCCGCTGTACCTGCCGGGCAGCCCAAACAGCAGGTCTGCAGAGACACGGGGACATCAGGCCACAGCACACACACGCCCCACGGGGCTTCCCTGCCAGCAGCACCAGCGGGAATGGCTGCTCTTATCCCGTGGGATAGCCCGCATTCCTGTGCTCTGGAGGGAGCCCACGGATGGGGTCACACCTGGGGCAGGCTCCGTGTGCTCCGACCACAGCCAGCTCACACTCTCCATGCTCAACAACAACCTTTACAGCAAACTTCCTGGAGGGCTACAAACCCCTTTGCAGACATGTAATACAGCACATCATACACTCCCACTGTGAGATTCCTTTAAAACCAAAGGATTCGACCTGCATTTAAACCAGCATTTCCTCTGGCATTATGGGACCACTAATGATCCCACACGTAGTCAGAGGGGGTTTTTTATAATTAAGAGATAAAAATACTTTTATACTTTTATGACATCCATTGTCAGCTCGGGCTGTGTGTGAGGAATTAGAACACACAAGGGAGCAGGATGAATGTTGATTTATCTGTGACAGTGAGGCAGCCTTTGAGAGTGACACAGGGAAAAGCCAGGCTGGGGCATGTGTAGAATGAGAGCAACAAAACCCTGCTATTTTTACCTGCAGGAAGAAGCCTGACTGAGTGATTTGTTCACATCTCACAAATACAGATCAGGGCTCCAGTACACATATAAAATGAGAGACAACAAGGACTGGGCAGCTTCGGCTGCTGTGAAGGACAAAACACTGCTCAAATTGGCACTATCAGCAATCCAGGAGTTGGAACTAGTGAGGATGGAATAACAATGAAGCTGCAGGCAGCTCTCAGCTTCCGTGGCTCTGCAGCCCCTCACCTTTGAGAGTGGCTGACGTCTGCAAGGTCTTTGGTTCATGCTGGTGGATGGTTTTGATGATATCTGGGTCGGCACTGAAGCGCTCGCGGTCGTTCTGCCAGAAGTTCCCCGGGGACAGCAGCAGGCAGCCGTGCTCCGGGAGCAGATTCCGCAGCTTCCTGAGGCCAGGCAGCAGGTCTGTCACCTGCAGGCAAACCTCCTCCAGGCTCCTCACCCCGGAGCTGGAAGGCAAACACAGGACCCAACCCTGTGGGACCCAACCCAGGCAAAGGCACAGCTCTGCAGAGGAGCACGGCAGGGACCTGCATCAGGTGTCACTGCTCTCCCTCCTCACAGCTGAGACCAGGAACTGGGCCTCCCCGGAACTGTGAACAGGCTCCAGAACTCCATCATCACTCCTGGATTCCTGGGGGCTGCCTGAGCCCACAGCTCTGGCTCCTCACCCGTCTCTGGTACCACACTTCCAGAGACAGAGAAACTCTCTCTGGAATTCTTCCAGACCTCAAACCCCTCTCCACGCCTCTCTCCACACATGCAAGGGATGTTTCACAGGAATCCTGCCCAGCCTTCCTGAGGTGGATCCTTTGAGGTGCACAGAGTACTCTAAAACACACCAGGACTCAATGGCTGCACCTGGGTGTGATGTTTTCCCAATTCCTCTGCATTGTGTGGACAGAATTTCCTTCGAGGGTTGGAATTGCACACAGATGTAACTGGTATGAACTGGAACCTGTGTTTGACATAATCCTTATCAACCACTAATTCCAGCAAGGCTCAGCTGGGGTTTACAACAGGCCCTGGTGGAAGGGTCAGTGCCAGAGCAGCTGTTGGGACTGACCAACAGGACATTTCAGCCCACCAGGAGCTGATCTGAGCTTGGCACCTGCTCAGGGAATCAGGCAGGACAAGGGTCTCACAGGGAGTTGTTGTTATTGTCTGCTGGGGAGTTGTTCTGGCTCCAGGGGGTTCACACTGCTCTGGCATCTCCCAAGAACACCTCACTGCTGAGGGGAGGTCTGGGAGATGAGCTGCATTTCTGACTGACAGGCACCTCAGCAGACTTCCCCAAAACAGAAATCTTCTCTACACTTCCCTGGACAGCCTTTATAATTCTTAACTGACACTGGAGCTCAGACCTCTTTAATTATTCCCAGGGATGCTAAAAAGCTTAACTTAGGTTTGTAAAAATAGAGAAGTTCATTTAACTGGCTTTAATGGAAAAGGTATTCTCTGTTACATTGCCAAAGTCTGTTTATGGCTGCCTGGGGAAAAGTGAATGTCTTCACACATTTGTGATGGCAGATCATGAAGAAAACATTTTTGGATATGACATCCTTAAAGGGAAACTTTGGCAATTATCAACCAGGGATGTTTGGTCCTTTGGACCCAACAAAAACCCCAGAATAATCCTTCTGGGAAGGGGAGGAAAATCACTCTCTTAAAAATGGCTCCAGTTTTACCTGTTTCTAACTAACATTGAACAGTACCCTGTGCCTCCTGCAGCCAAACAAGTGATAAATGAAGTAATTAAAGATTTGCAACAAAGGGCCATTATATTTGGGATGCATTCACAATTCCCCTGTTTGACAGGTGATGACAGGAGCTGGCATTTAGCAATTGATTATCAAAGGCTTAATGGTACACAGAACCCCTCCCTGCAGCAGACTTAAACACTGCAAACCTCACTGCTGTCTGCAGGCAGCTGCACACAAAGGGATGGACGCCTGGCACAGAAAAGAGGGTTTTTTATGGCCCCAATTCAGGAAGAAGATAACCCCAAATCTGCATTCACTTGGGAAGGAACAGAGTCCACCTTCAGCTGCCTGCCTCAGGGATTTATGCACTCCCCCAGCACAGCACACAACACTCCAGCTGAACTCCAACAAGAAAAACCTCAGGAAGGAGTGCAGATTTATCAATACATTGATGATGTGCTGGTAGGAGGTGACAGGGAAAGTGCAGTAAGAAGAAAACAGCACAGGATATACAGGATAGGTTAAATGGGGAGGGGACAGAAGTGCCCTCAGCTAAGAGAGCCCTCTAAAGAGCTGGAATGCCTGGGAACCTGGGGGTAGCAGGCCAAACTGCAATTCCAGATGAAACCATTACAAACTTAGATGCTGTATCTACCCCCACTACTGAAAAGGAACCTCAAAAGATACTTCGGGATATTCCTGGATTTTCTATAATAGCAAGACCCTTGTACACCTTGATGAGAAAAATCTCAAACTGGGAACGGCTTGAGAGCCACAAACAGGCTTTGCAAACGCTGATACAAGAGTTAAAAACATCAATCACTTGGGCCAGCTCATCCCAGTGATCCTGTAGCAGCTGAATGGGATTTTGCTGAACATGGGACTTACTGTAATAGGTGACAGAAAGGGCCCCACAGACCCAAACAGCCATCAGGGTTCTGTTCCACAGCATTTAAAGGTACTGAAAACAGAAACGCTGCCTGGGAAAAGGGATTATTATCCCTGGCCTGAGCTCTTGAACAAGGAGAAAAAATTCAACAGCATCAACTCATGAAAACTCAAGGAGCTTTCAGTCTGCTGGCCAGTGTTAAGAAGGGCAGTGATCAGAGAGAACTGCAGAGTGGCCGTGCACAAACAGGGGCTGTGTCTCCGTGTCACGGATCAAAGGGATGGCACTGAAGGGCCCAAAGCCTACAAAGTCACTGAGAGCTGGGAGCCCAGGCAGGTCAGCCTGACAACAGCCATCAGTCTGGTCCTATCCTGGCTCTCCTGCAATCACTCAGCCCCTGAAGCTGGAGATGTCTGCTTCCCTGAGGCCTCAACCAAAGCCATGAAGGGGAAATGCAGGTACAGAGCAGTTGTTCTGAACATTGAAACAACGGTGGAAGCACAGGAAGAAGGAATTAGAAGTACACAAGTGGGAGAGTTAAAGGCTGCACTGCTGGCAGTAAAGGAGAAAACAAAGACAATCTGTGTGGATTCTTACAGCCCCTGGGCTGGTGCCACAGTGCTTGTGTCAGTGGGAAGCACTGCACTGGCAAGGGAAGGGAAAAGAGGCTTGGCAGAAGGAAGATGGGACGTGGTTGGTGTTACAGGCTCAATCCCGTGGACAGATCCACACAGGATGGCTCAGAGCTCATGCAAATCACCAAACTTCACAGACTTACTGGAACCCAAGGTGGATCAGCTGACAAAAATCAGAAAGGTAAAAACTGATCAGCTGGAAGCTCCACAACACTGGTATGGACTGGGTGAGTGGTTACACTGAAATGAGGGCACACTGGACAAAAAGCTCTGTTTTCTGGAGCACAAAGCAGGGGCTGGCACTGAGCAGGAAGATGTGTCAAGGCATTCTCACAGGGTGTCCCCAGTGCCAGCTGAGACTTGAACAAAATCATCCAGACCTGGCACTGCCTTTACAGAGCCAAAGTAACAAAACGCTCTGGGCCTCTTGGCAAAGAGATTCTCTTGTGCCTCTGAAGACAGCCCGTGCTTACAGGTGACCCTGAGGCGATGGAGGCCCGATGCTCTGGGTTCTGTGGGCTCTGAGGGCACACGGGGCTCCGGCTGCAGGCTCCGTTCCAGAGCGCAGGGCCAGTCCGTGTTTTGGCCCCAGCCGCGGCCGGCAGGCTGCCCCGCAGCGCCCCCGCGTGGCGGCGGCCGGGACACACCCTCGCTCCCCGAACCGCGGGTGTCATTGGTTAGGATGGCAGCCAAGGGTCAGAAGCAGTTTATATTGATTAGGATGCTAGGAAAAACAAAAAATAAGGCAGTGATTATTCCATGATTAAGCTAGAGCTAGACGATGCACTGCTTGGTGTTCTGTGCTTGTTTGAGCTGTGTTTATAGAAGGTAATTAAATAGACGGACCGTCATAATGACAAATGGCAATGAATGGGATATGACCTGCACCTGGACTCAATAGTAATTGATCCCGAAGCGGCAGGGATTGGATTGTGCCAAAAAGTCCTGAAGGCCTCCCAGCAGCACGAAGGTAAAGGTCATTGTGATGAAGACTTTCCTGACTTCATCCTTCAAAAGCACTGACTCAATTGGGGACCACCAACCCAGTTCAAGAGGCGAACTGAGCGGGCATGAAGGACTTTAAACCTCATTTTAATACAAAGGTGGTAGGATTTTGCATATGTATAAGTGTTTTGTGTATGTAAGACTTCGGGAAATAAACAGAGGGCAAAGAGCGTTGGAATTTATGGGGACAACTTGAGGAGGTAACTCCTGTGCCACCTATGAATAAAACACGAACGGTACAACTTTCTAGCTTTAACTAGGGAGAGAGTCTTTGTCTGTCATCTTATCTGTTTTTTCTGATTCACCCCCAGGAACCTGGGCTGCTCAAGTGTGTCCTGAGAAAACTGATGGGAGCCAAGGAGCAGCTGGGCAGCAAGGGAAGGGCTGTGGGAGTTACTGACCGACACTGCTGGGCTCCTGCACGGGGATCAAACCACTTCTGGGCACAGAGGGACACACTGGACAGCACAGGGACTGACCCATCTGCTGTGGCTAAAGCTGCGAGCCCCAGGAGCTCGGAAGTGACAATCGCCCTGTGGTTACGTTGGGTAATTAATGAACAATGTCATTAATTCCACGGCACAGCAGCTCATCCTCCCTGACCCGTCAGCCACGCCAACGCCTTGCAACAGCGACTGCAAAGGAAAGGGAGCACTGGCTGCTTTTCCTGGGGCCACACAGAACCAATTCCACCTGACCCTCGGAGGAGGAATTCCCACCCAAAGCTCCTGCAAGCTGTGACACTGACAGCAACTGCTGGATTTGTTCTCAGTTTCCCACTCGTTTAATGGAAATGTTCATTAATGATGGGAATTCCACGCTGTTGGAACCCTGGAAGCTGAAAATTTTAGACTTTCTGTGACCCCCAAACAAACACTGCATTGGACCTGAGGCCGTGGAAAAGGCCAAAAATTGAGTGATGGCACTGGGATTACAGTGACAGAAATAGAGTGTGCAGTTTGGACAGTGTAATATCACAGGGTGGAAAACTTGGATTTTAAGGTTTTAGTATGGAGTAATATATATAAAGCAAGATGGAGGATTTAGGGCATGGGCTAAGGTGGTTGTTTTGGGGGTTTTTTATATTAAATTTATTGAAATTAAAACCTAAACACTGTATTGTCTTCACCACACCAAACATACTGTCCAGTGGCCTTCCTCCAACTGGAGTGATGCTCCTTCTGGAAGGGAAGACAGCCCAAACCTTCACAGTGGTAAAATCTTAATCAGTATTTTAAAGGTACCAGAGCATTTGAGTTTTCCATTGTTTGGATGAATATTTGTTTATGGTTTGTCGCAGAAGTTGTAGATGAGTTATTGCTTTAGAATGACCGTGTCTTCACTCTGGCTGTCAGAGGGGGTGGAGAAGATTTGCCCCTGAATGTAACTTGAATTTTCATATGATTATGGAATCAGTTTTGTGCACCTCTTCCTATCTCCCCAGGGCAAGGTATAAAACTCCCCACTGCAGCAGGTGGGAACAATTTGAGTTTCATTCCACCTTTGACTCCCCTGAGGCTGTAACAGATTGCTCTATAGTACATACACATTTGGCCAGGTTATTACAGAACTAACACTTGCTGTGATGGGCAGGGATATGTGAAATGCTGAACTTCACTGAGGAATGGACTAAGAACCATGAATGGAAGTGAAGAGAGTCACTGACCCATCCCTGAACTCCTCCAACCACTGCAACTGAGAACTAACTCCAGGAACTTCTCTTTGATCCTGATTTGCATCCCATATCTTGCCTACGATTTTTAAAACCCAAGGGACAGGGAACATCGTGATCTCCACAGACTGGTAACAACCCAAGTAAAATTACTTGTTTGGGTTGTCCTCAGCTGCCATGAACACTCTGGATTTAATTCTACACCCTGTCACTGTAACTTTTTTTATCAGTAATCATTATGTGTGTATGTGTCCATCTATCTATCTATCTATCTATCTATCTATCTATCTATCTATCTATCTATCTATCTATCTTTCTATCTGTCTGTCTTTCTATCCATCCATCCCCCGGGCAGGGACGCTGCTCTCCTCTGTGGTTACTCCAGGGGCTGAGTGAAGGGACCTGAACATTCTCCTTCCTTCCATGGGAAGTTCCATTGGGCTCCCAGTCAAGGCTGTTTTTTTCTGCCAGCTTTAACACACAAATATCTGCACTGTGTGTGTTGTTCTGTGATCTACTGGCAGTTCTTGTTTTATACTGAGGAGTGATTGTGGTTACGATCTTCCGTCTGTTATTTCCTGCCTGTTTAATAAATAATTCACTTTATAAAGACATCTCATTTGCCATCACTAGAACGTGGGCCAGAGGGAGTCCTTAAATTTAAAGTGTTGCCAAAGCCCGAGGCTGAGGCAGGGGCTGTCCAAAGCTCCACTCCTGTGACAAGGAGGAGCTGCTGCTCCCACAGAGACACTTTTCCCCCTGATCCAGGGACAGGTGGGATCCCAGAAAAGGTGCACTGAGCAAACCCAAGTGAGGAACAGACACCAGCCCTGCCTGCCTCTGGCCTTGCACATCACAGCAAGGTGCTTCCAGATGGCAAATGAACTGAAGCCTCTGTAAAATCCCTCTCCAGAAGAGATTTCTTCTACAATAGCTACAAAGAATGAGCACAGAAATTCAAAAATGATTTGTCTTTGTGAATACTCCCTCCACAATGTGCAGCCTGTGGCTGCATGGCAGGACACCTGGACAAGTCTCAGCTATCCAAAGAAAGCAGTGGAAAATACACTTCCAAAAAAATGGTGTTTATAGAGACAAAAGCTTTGGGAATGAAAATTTAAAGGAGCTGATGCAGTGATGCCTCTGGAAAGGGCCCCAGGAAGAGCCAGATGACCATGGTTTGTATTTTATCAGCTCTGGAACGTGGCAGAAATCACAGTTCATGCTGCAGATAAGCCCATGGACGTTCTTATCTGCGAGGCCACGCTCCCAGCTCGTGTCCCTGGGGGACATTGTGGGTGCAGAGTGACACCAAAACCCACAACTGGGGCAAACCACAGACTCCAGGTCACTCCTGACCTCCACAGAGGCGAGTGCTGGGATCTGCAGCCAGTGGTAACACACCCACAGCTGAGTTTCCTGCCCAGGTACACTCAACAACCTTCAGCTCCCTCCTGGAATATGAAAGGATGTAGAATGGAATGGAATGGAATGGAATGGAATGGAATGGAATGGAGTGGAATGGAATGGAATGGAATGGAATGGAATGGAATGGAATGGAATGGAATGGAATGGAATAGAATAGAATAGAATAGAATAGAATAGAATAGAATAGAATAGAATAGAATAGAATAGAATAGAATAGAATAGAATAGACAAAACAAGCCAGTTTGCATACCAAAAAAAATTATTTCTGCTCAACTTCGTTACTGGCAACAAACAACAAGAACTTCATAACTTTTGAGGTAATTGCAGAGTTTATCTCAAAATTAGATGTTTCCTGAAATAGCCAAATGCATCCCCAAAATGGTAACCTTGCCCCAAGGTTTAGGTCTAAACGTTGAAGTAATTTTCTTCTGGTGGTGTGAAGAATAACAATAAAAGTAATAATTTTGTTTCTGTGTTGCATCACTGCTCATCAAGGGCAATGCCAAGGGGAGATAATGAGAATACAATGAGAGGACAAGGGAGATAATGAGGACACAACACAGGCCTGGGAGCACGTTGTTTCTGATTGTAATTGGCAACAGATGATCATCCCATAGGATAAGGGAGGAGAGGGACAGAAGGTCAGTGCCAAGGCTGGGGGAGCTGGCAGGGAGAGAAAAAAACCTGAGCAAATCTGTACTGAAAGAGCAAAAATGGTATTTCTAAAACATGACCCCCGAGAGCAGCAGCTGGGGGTAAAGGATGGGTCCCCAAAAGGACAAATCATCAGTCAGAGGAGCAGGGTGGACACTCAAAAATTAGTAATTTAACACCCTTTCTTTTAACAGCACAAAGATCAAGAGCTCACTTCAGGAGCAAAAAGAGTTTCTGCTTTGAGGTGGGAGCTCATCAGCTGGAAAGGAGAGAGGGACATGGGGACATTAAAAAATCACCCCTTAATGTGCAAAACGGGTGTGAGTAGCCACTAAAAATGGACTTGTGATCTCAGAGGTGTTTCAGGAAAAGCCTTTCCATGGAAAACACCTCACAAGTGAGACTCTTCTGACAGTGTGTGCCTGGTTCTGCTCTCCTGCCTTCAGGAATGTCACACTGACACCAGAGCCACAAGGAGGACCCAGGATGGCACATGCAATGCCGAGCCCAGAGTTTTCTGTTTGGATTTTAGCAAACAGGGGGCTGGGGAGTGGGAGCTCCCCCTGCAAACACCTGGAAGCTGAGGAAAGCTGTTGTTGTACAAAAGCTGCAACAGGATAAAACCAAGCAGGCATCAACTGGTCCTAAAAACAGCCAAAGAAAGTCAGAAGGCTCCTAAGCAGGAAATTCCAGCAGAGGCACAGGAAGCCCTGTGACACAGAGCTGGTGAAGGAATTCTGAGACACTGCACCTGTATCACCCTGCAGGCTCCTTCTGGACTCTGACCACAAGATTCCTGAGGATCCCAGTGCCTCACCTGGAGCCCAGGGATGTTCTCCAGCACCAATGTGAACCTCTCCATAGGCAGGAGGGATCCCAGCCCTGATTTTGTTTAGCCATGAGCAGCTCAGAGCTCCTGCCCAGCCCCGAGGCAGGCCTCTGGAGCCAGGTGTGCCCCCTGTGCCTCACCTGTCCCTCAGGGCGTGGTTCCTGATCTCCTCCACCAGCTGGAAGACGCGGGCCAGCGGCGAGCGGAACACATCCACGGCCAGGAAGTTCTTCTGCCACGGGGACACGGTGGCTTTGACCAGGATCTGCTGGATGTAGGCCACAGGAGCACCGACGTACTGCGGGGACAGCAGGGCAGTGTCACACCACGGCCACGGGGGAGCTGCCAGGACACTCGGGGCAGGAACGGCTCTGCCAGGCTCTGCTCTCCCTCCCACATCAGAGGTGGGACAGGACCCAGACTCAGCTCTGCCAGGCTCTGCTCTCCTTCCCACATTAGAGGTGGGACAGGACTCAGCAGGCAAGAACAAAATTTGTCTCTGTGCTGAGAATTTAAAGCCCACCCAGTGCCACCCCTGCCACGTGCAGTGACACCTTCCCCTGCCCCACCTGCTCCACGCCCCAGTGTCACCTGCAGGGAGCCCGGGGCCAGCGGGAGCTGAGGCAGCTGAGCAGGCCAGTGTCCCCAGAGTGTCCCCAGAGTGTCCCCAGGCCAGGACTCACCCAGTCAGGATGCTCAGCAGGCTCCCCGTGCTGCGGGCCCGGCCCGGGGGGAGCGTAGTCCTTCAGTGGTGTGCTGAACTCCACCGGGCCCGTCCCCGGCAGCGGCAGCTTCAGCAGCGGGGAGCTGGGGACAACAACAGCTCAATGTCACGGCAGGGCTCAGCTGGGACACACTGCACACAGCTAAAGCAGGTGTGCACTGGAAGGCCTTTAAGGGCACACCGTAGACAGACCCCAGGTGGACCCAAAATGGGCACAAAACAGACAAACGGCCACCAGGTCTCACACTTTGATAAGTTTGGGTCTATTTGCACATTGGGGTTTAACTGTCCAATTGCAGCCTCAGGTTATGAAGTCCCCATCCTTCTCGTTTTCTCTCTTCAGCCAGCCTTGTTTGTGCTTTTGGGCCTAAAACTTGTCACAGTTGTCCTTTCCAGCAGGGAAAGGATTTGTTTTGTCTCCCTACTCTGAGCAGAGAGCTGATGACACTGACTGTGAGGCTCAGAACTGCACCCCTGGGCAGCACTGAACCTGAAGAACATATAAGTTAACACTTAAGGCACCATTTTTTTAGACAGAGGAGATAAAAAAACGACCAGGCTCACTTGAGCAAAGCCAAGCTGTGCAGGACAGGAGACCCAGCGAGAGGGCTGTGGCTTTCATGGGAACTGACTGCATCCAAGAGTCTTTCTCCCTTGGAAAGGGATAACCACAAGTCCTGGGGGAGAAAGAAGGGAAGGCCTTGCAGGGCCTCTCCTGAATTCCTCCATCCAAGTTAGCTGTGGCAAAAACACTGAGTATGGCCACGGCTCAGTAGCTGCGTATCCCACACAAACCCCAGACACTCAGAGATTCCAGCTGCTGCTTCCCTGCCCCAAATCCTTTATAATCCTCTGCTTTTCCTCATTTCGATTTAAACTATTTCCAAAACTTGTCATTAACTTCATTGGTCCTCAAAGCACTTTTAAGAGCAGCAGTGAGACACCAAACCCATGAAATCTTGATCTTCTTGCTGCTTTGCCACTGCAACCTCCAGTGATTGTAGCTCCTGTCCCACAACAGAGACTTTGAACTATTCACAAATTGAGAAACTGAGGTTACACAGAGTTTAGAACGGGATTTTTAACTCCAAATGTTCTCAGAAGTGGTTAAAAGCAAATCAGAATTGAACTGGTGGGAAATGCAAGACACAGAGAGATCCACTGAGAATCTGGAATTGTCAGCATCAAACTGAACTGGAGAACAGAACTTCAGTCTTTTTGTGGCTTTATGATTCCTGATAGATTTTCCTGTTTGTAGATGAATTTTGTGGCAGTATTGGCACAATAAATAGAAAGGCCTTGGAATTGTTTTCCTGCAAGGCTCTGCCCACTTCATTAGGGATTAGCTTGGAGCATCAAAGGCCATGGAGGAACAAGCAGCATCTAAACAGGGGCCTTCAGAGCAAACAACAAACAGAACAATGAAATCAGAAGCCAAGCTTGTCAGATTGGCTTTGTATTGGTCTGACAGAAATACATCCAATCATTAGCATTTCCTTGTGCAAGGGCAGGGAACAGCAAAAGGAATGATAAAATCAAACATAAGTGATACACAAAGCAGAGCAGGTTCAACAGATGATTGAGGAGGAATTATTTTTTCCCTAAATGATTTCAGTGTTGGTGACTGTGCCCAGAAATCCAAAGAAAACACTTGCACAGAAGGTGCTTCTGCAGGGGGGTATTCCCTGTGAGTCACCTCTGAGCTGGGAGGAGTCACAATGAACGTTTTTTGTAGAATTTTAATAATTTACACTCAGAGACTGCTCAGCTTTAGTCTGATTTTGGAGTGTCTCCCCCTGTCTGGCTGTCTGTGGTGACACTGCCTGGCAGTGCTGGTGCTGTCGCAGTGCCTTTCCCAGCACATCCCCCAGGGCAGCAGACTCCTCTCCGGGGCCACCCAAAGGTGCTGACCCCAGCTGGGCTGAGCAGCTCTGGAGTGACATCAGAGCAGGATGGGATTCTCTCTGAAGTCCCAGTTCACAGCTCAGCATCCAGGGAAAAGGGGCTCCTCGTGTGAGCTTGGCCTTCCCGGGCTGGGCCCAGCAGGTGCTGGGAACACGGAATGCTGGAGGGCTTTGGGATGGAGAGACCTTGAGGATCATCCAGTGCCACCCGTGCCATGGCAGGGACACCTTCCTCTGTCCCAGGCTGCTCCAAGCCCTGTCCAGCCTGGCCTGGGACACTGCCAGGGAGCCAGGGGCAGCCCCAGCTGCTCTGGGTGCTCTGTATTGTGACAGGGTCACTGACATGGCCATGGGTGCCCAGGGGGAAGAAAGGCCCCACCTCAGCTCCAGGGAAGCATTTCCGGTACTTGGGTTCAACTCTCCTCACATTTCTCTTTGTTAGGGATATTTTTTTTTTTTTTTTGAGCGGCAGAGAAAGAGGTGAACATGAGAATGGAAAGCACAGACAGAGGAAGGAAGAACAGCAGGACCTGAAATGACCACAAACCAAAGCACACCAAGCTCCAGCTCAGCAGGAGGAAAAGCCTCTTCCCACGGAGGGGCAGAGCCCTGGAACAGCTGCCCAGGGGATCCTGGAGTGTCCCTGGCTGGAGCCATCCCAAACCCCCTGGACACATCCCTGTGTCCCTGCTGAGGTGACCCTGCCCTGGGGGATCCCCAGAGGTCCCTCTCAAGCTCACCCATCCTGTGATCAAACAATCAGGACAGGAAAGCTCAAGCTGTTCTGGTTTTGGGAAAGGCTCTTTCCAGATGCTCACGTCACTGTGCACCCTGAAACCCCTCTGAGAGCCCAGACTGGAGCAAACTCAGCCCCTGGAACCAGCTGGAGCTCTGAACTGCAGCAGGAACTGCATTTCAGTCACCAGCATGAGGGAGCTGCAGGCACAAGGCTCATCCAAGTACCTGACACATTTTCAAGACAGCTCAGGGGGCCAAGGTGGAGCAGGGCCAGGAGAGATCCAGGCACAGCCCTCCCTGCACATTCCCCCTTCCCACACCCACAAGGAGCTTCAGCACGTGGAGCAGCCCCAGGCACTGAGGGTGGAGGGAAGCAGGGAGCTGCCAGGTCGCAGGTAACAGGAAAGGAGCTGATCCGTGCAATTAAACCAGCTCCCAGCTCTGTTGGCTCACTGCAGGACAAGCTTTTGGCCTGCTGGCAGCCAAGACAGAGCAGCCTGGAGTCCCAGTGCTGAGCAGGGAGGGAATCTGGTACCAGGGTCCTGCCAGGGGGTTGGCAAGGCCAGTATCTGGCAGCAACAGAGCCTTTTTAGCCTTGGCAAGTGCATCAACAACCTGTTCCCGAGTAAGGGATGGTGGCTTTGCCCTGCTTCCCCCTGGCAGGGCCCTGAAATCCTGCACAGGACAGGAGATTCTCTTCTCCTGTGCAGCACAACCTGCTCCCAGTGTCGTGGTGGAATCCCAGAGGATGTTGGAGCCCTGGGCACTGAGAATTCCAGACTTTCTGTGCTGGCAGGCACTGACCACCCCCCAGCAAACACTACACTGACCTGAGGAAAAGGCTCCCAAAATTAACTAACAGCACTGGGATTGTGGGTGTGGGGTTTGGATAGAAGTGTGTGATGTCACAGGGTGCAAAACTCAGGGTTTAAGGGTTTAGAATACAGTAATATAGATATAAAGCAAGATGGAGGATTTAGGGTGGAGACTGAGTCCTTTTTCACCTTCTTCTCCATGGGTCTAAGTAGTATTTCATAATTGGATAAAAATGTTTCCATTCCAGGCCATGGGTAGTTAGTTATTAGCTTAAAAATAAAAACAATTTAGGTGTCATTTCTTAATTGGACAGTTTATCCTTAAAAGGTCCTGTAGAGAGAAAGAGGTACAGCTCCATTTTTAGTTTGTTAGCCAGAAGTGCTGTAAAACTCACAGTTTGTGAGAATGTAATATAAATAAGAACTAATAAACATCTGAGTCCAAACAAGAAATACCATCTCACACATTTAAACCCAGCCCTGGCCAAAAGAAGATCAAAAGCAACAAGAGGAGACTGTTCTCTGGGGATCTGGAACGTGAAGAGTCTGACTCAGGTCTTCTGCTTACACACGAACAGTACAAACCTGAGCAAGAGTGATTCTTACAGAAATAATTATAAAGAAATAAAAAATATGTACACACACACATACAGCTCCCCAGGGGCTCTGGCTCCAGCCAGCTCTGCCATTCTTCAGGAGCAGAACCTGTGTTTCAGTTAAATACCAAACACCCCTTTAACTGCCCTAAACCTGCTGCAGAGTCACCTGTGCCATCTGCAATCCTTACTCGAACTAAAAACTGTTCGTCAGAGTGACACTGGGATTTCTTATTCACCCCAACAGCCACATTTCCAGGTAGCACCTGTTCCTCTCTGGGCTGGTGTCAGACAGGGTTGGTGACACCCTCATTCCAGGGAAAAATGCAGATCCCAGCACAGATCCGTTCAAGTGGGATGAGAAAAATTAGTGTCTCCTACAAAGGGATTTATAGTAAAACAAGAAAACTCTCCCTCTGATGTGGAGACTAACTTGGATTTTCAGACTTCAGGACTATAGAGTGAGAATGAGTCACAGGAATTTCTGCCTTGGGTATTAGTTTATTATCAAACCCAGAGATGCTGTGTCTTGTCTGTCAGTGACATTAAAAACAGTGTCTGTACAAACCCTTCCAAGAGTAAAGACTCCCCAAACAACCAGAGCAGACTCTGTGGTGACCTTATTCCCTGCATGGTCACTGCCCTCACCTGCCTGAGGCCAGAACTCCTCATGGATAAATTGTGGACCCTGTGCTTTATTCCAGCTTTTAAAAACTGTCTGCACACAAAAATGGTGGGGTTTGACTGATGTGAGGGGGAAAAAAACCCCACAGTGACTGAGATCATTTTCTCTGCAGCAGAATTCCACCAGCTCTCCCTGAATCCAGGTACAGGAGACAGGACCGATCCACCCCTCTTCCTCAGGATACAAGATCCACTCCTGTGTGCTGGAATGTCTTCATTAACCACGTTCCAGGCTGAGGAACATGGGATGGGTCAGCAGTGGCACTGGCAGTGCTGGAGAATGGCTGGACTCTGATCTGGAGGGTCTTTTCCAACCTGAACAACCCCGTGACCCTGTGAGTTCCCTGCTCTGCTCTCAGTCCAGCTGCACACAGAGCTGAGGGTCCCTGCCCAGCCCTGCTGCACAGAAATGTTACCTAAATGAGCTTCTGCCTCCAGGCTGGGCCTTGATTTCCCCACACTGCCCTCAGGTGGTTCTTTGCTTGCTTTTGCAGAGGGGTGGCTGGGAAGCAGCAGTGAAATGCACCCTGGGGACAGGAGCACTTCCAGAGAGCACCAACAGCTCAATTGCAGCAGGAAATCGCTGCCAAGGACCATCCCTGAGTCCTCAGCACACGGTAAACCTCATCGGGAAGCAATCCCCTCACTCTCACACTGGCATGCGAGGTGCTGGACCCCACTCGGAGATAGTTCTGACCTAATTAGCAAAGCCACAATTAACACCTCGTTATCAGCGGTTTGTGCACAGCAGCTCAGCACAGAACTGAAACGCTCCCCAAAACTGCATCTAAACAGGGACCAAGACCTCCAGCCCCACCCCGGTTTTTGGCCAAGATTCTCCTGCTCTCCAGGGGTGTCACCACGTTTTTCCACCTGTCTCTCCCACCTCCAGGAGCTGCTTTGCCAACGAGCTTCGGGGACTCATTAAAGAAAACAGACTCTTCACGCCTGGTGGTGTCTTGGATGGATTTGTGCAGCCTGGAGGAAACCAGTCACTGCAGAATCCTCAAATATTGGCACTCAGGAATGCAGACACTTCCACAAATCCACAGTTACCCAAGACCACCCGGTCTGGAGCATCAGCTGCCTGCTCTGAACAGTGACAGGGGAGGCCCAAGTCCTGACCCAGGGGGCTGAGGCTCCCAGGCACAAGGAGAGCTGCTGGTGACCCTGATCAGATTTTCTGCTCTCTGGGAAATCCTGAATTTCAGAAGGGAATAAGCATGTTTTGATGCCTGCCCTGTGAACATCTCACACTGCAGTAGTTGTCCTGCATTTGCTGCCTGGGAGAGCTGGAATGAGGAGCCTGAGCCCATCCTGTGGGAAGCCATTCCCACATTCCCATATCCCTTCCCACAGTGACACACGTGGGACTCTGGTTTGGCTTTGCTGGTGCAGCTCTCAGGTGAAGAAATGTCACTGGAAACTGCACCTGGCAAAGCTGGAGCCAAAACACAGAGCTGTACTTGCAATCATATCAAAGACAGAAATGTAGGAACCACTTGGCTGGGCCTTGGGGAAGCTTCGTGTTCCACAGAACAAGAGACCTGGGAATAAAACTGTCCCTGAAAGTTAAAAGTATTCATGTGGAGCAGTGAAAAAACAGGAAGCAACGCCCCCACTGCTGCTCACAACTACAAAGGGCTCCAGCCAGGAGAAGCCACCTCAGAGGATTCTCATGTGTGAAAATGCTCCCTTTGACAATGTTCTAACTGAGATGTGCAAGTCGCCTCTGTCACCATCAGAGCTCAAAGGAAAACCTGTGTCTGTGGCAACACACGTGGAGCTTTTCTACAAACAGGGGAGCAAATCACCACATGGGGTTTATTTTGCCCAAACCAGAATTAAACCCTGTAAGACAGAATCTGTACGTGCACACGTGTGCATGCTCTGGGCACAAAGGTTTGCTCAGCCCCACAGTGCCCTGCTGGAAATGATTCCAACCCCGTGAGACATTCCCGGGAGTAAAATTATATCCACCTGCAAACTAGGGATCCAAATTAGGGTCCATAAGGAGAGCAGGGAATTTCTTCCCACACAGGAGTGCCAAGGATGAAACAGAAGAGTGCAGGCTCCAGGGAGAACAGGACAGGCAGGTGTGCAAAGAAAGATCACCTTTCCTTCTCCCCATCTTTAATTCATGGCTTTGGAGTCCACTACCAGGTGCTTGAGGGCTACTTTCATCTCATTTATTGCTTCACTTCACTTATCCAATTAGTCCTTACTTATTAAACCAGATGAAGACACTTCATCCCCGTCGTATCTTCAGTCCCACGAACGGAGATGACAAAACCTACAGAGTCTAAACAAAATAAAGTTCTCCTGGGTTGCCAAGGCCACCCTCACCAGCCCCGAGCGAGACTCACCAGCAGGCCAGGATGCAGAGGGCAGTGAAGAGGATGATGGGGATGGGGTAGGAGGCACAGAGCAGCCCGTGGCTGTAGAAGGCCCGCGAAATCCTCTCGCGCAGCTTTTCAGTCAGGGTCATCCTCAGCAGCCCTCACCTCGAGGCCATCCCGGGACACTGCAGGGCCTTGGGCAACTCCACCATGGGCAGCCCCCCGGGAAGGCACTGGCTCCAGCTAGGGACAGCAGAGGGAGAAAAGGAGACAAAAGAATGGGCCATCAGCATGAGCAGCTCGCTTTAGAAACATCGCCGTGGTTGGGGAAGGGATTCCTGGCTGGAAGGGTGGGCAGGGGAAGGGATTCCTGCCTGGGAGGGTGGGCAGGGGAAGGGATTCCTGCCTGGGAGGGTGGGCAGGGGAAGGGATTCCTGCCTGGGAGGGTGGGCAGGGGAAGGGATTCCTGCCTGGGAGGGTGGGCAGGGGAAGGGATTCCTGCCTGGGAGGGTGGCACAGGGTGCCCAGAGCAGCTGTGGTGCCCCTGGATCCCTGGCAGTGCCCAAGGCCAGGCTGGACAGGGTTGGAGCAGCCTGGCACAGTGGGAGGTGTCCCTGCCATGGCACAGGGTGGAATGGGATGATCCTTAAGGTCCTTTGCAGCACAAACCATTCTGGGAGCTCTTGATCCTATGAAATGACTGAGCAGATCCCAACCTCACTGCCAGGACTGCACCATCTCTGTTCCATGAGAAACTCAGGAACAACATGGATCTGCTGCTCCTGTGGCAAAAAATGCACCAAAAGCAGCTGTCTGACCAGCCTGAGCTGCCAAACACCACTCTGGGGAGGAGCACAGCACTGGTAACAATTTCTAGTCATTTCAAGGAGGAAAACTTTGTATTTTCTGTCTTCACCAGCAGCATTCCATAAGAAAACACAGAGCATTCCAAAGCTAGTATTTCTTTATCACTTAGGGGGGTTGCATATTAAAATCTGCCATCTTTATTTGCTTTATGCTGTGACAGAGCTCCTTAGAGTGAACAGCAGGAACTGTTCCTGCTCCAAGTCATATCTGCACGCAGAGATTATCTAAGCCAAAATAAACCTGCTGATTGTAGGACAAACGTTAAAGGAGAATCTCTTGTCTTTTGCATGACTGCAAATCCAAGTTTGCCTGGAAGCATGAGGGCAATAGGGATGTTTCCATTGCAGCACCACAGGTGACATTCCTGGTTCCCTTCAGGAACAAGAGATGGACACACTTCACAGAATCCCAGGATCACTGAGCTTGGAAAAGCCCTCCACAGTCACCTTGTCCACCTTTCCCCAGAGCTGTGAGTGCCACCCCCAGGAATTCCTGGGACACCTCCAGGGATGGGCACTCCAAACCTCCCTGGGCAGCCCCTGCCGAGGCCTGAGCACCCTTTCCATGGGGAAATTCCTGTTGGTGTCCACCCTGAGCCTCCCCTGGCCCGGCCTGAGGCTGTTCCCTCCTGTCCCATCACTGTTCTGGGGGAGCAGAGCCCGACCCCAGCTGGCTCCAGTTCCTGCACTCACAAAAACAAGGCTGACCAGCATAAGGAAGAAACGGAGAACTTCCTTTTACAGGAAAAATCAACCCAAACTTGCTACTTTCCACCCCCAAAAAAAGCTTTTATCTCACCCAACAATAGTTACATGTTCCAAATTCTTTACATTTCTGTCCCAAAGGCTTTACAGCCTCCCCAGGAGCCTCCCTGGACACTGAAGGCAGGGAAACACAGCAGAGCCCACTGTGAGCTCAGAGGGTAAACTAACAAAAGCAGAAAACTTCTCCTTTTCTAATACACAGTCCTCTGGGGTTTAGGTGTACTCAGCTCCTCAGTTTTCCACAAAATGTTCCGGAACCAGGCCTTGGCATTAGGTGTAATAAAAACACACAGCCGAGCCAGTGAAGCCTGGAGGGGGGAAATACAAGGAAAAAATCCAAAATAAACCCCCATTCCATAGTATTTTTCTTGCACTTCAACACATTCAGTGATTTGCTCCATCATGTTGCCTGTATCTGAACCTCCAAAGGGAATTTTAACCCAGCATTTTGCATTTACAGCCCCGAGCTTGGCCAAGCAGGAACAGAGCCAACACGGTCCTTCTGCCCCCCAATCCCAGCAGGATGCAGACATCCAAGGGCTGACCTGCTCCACACCTGCTCTGCACATGGAACACCTCAGCCCTGCAGCAGATGGGGGATTGGAGGAGTTTTCCTGCCCAGGCTGTGTTTGGGGAAGGCCAGGGGAGGAATGAATGGGGAAGAATCGACTGAAGATGAGAATTTATGAAGGTCACTGGGTTGGTCTGTGCTGCTGGAGCAGCTCAGTGCCATGCTCACACACCTGAGGGCCAGGTGGGGGAAGGAGCACCAGCACTAATTCCCCTCCTGGTGCTGCAGGGATTGCCTCCTATCCATAAATCCACCAATCCCACACGGGCTCCTGGGGGATCAGAGAAACCTTCTGCCTCCAGAGCTGCCCCAGAACACGTGGAAGCAGCAGGATTAGTGCTGCTGGACACCAGGGCAGCCAGAACACCTCAAACTCCTGCTGGAACTGACACATTTCACTGAGCTGGGCTCCAGCTCGGATTGTGAGCCAGGAACGGAGGGTCCAAACAGGACAGTGCCTCCTTGGTATCCACTCACCCCACAGACACAGGAATGGAGTCACAGGTGCTCCCCACACTCCTGGGCCACTCACAGCACACACAGAGAGAGGAGCCAGCCCCAAACCTGGCTGATCCCTCCTCAGCACCGTGATCTCACAGCAGTGCCCCAACTCAGCAGCACACACACCCCAAGGACACGGGAAATCCTGCCTCCCCTGCAGAGGCAGAGAACAGATGCTGCATCACTCACAGCCCAGAACAGCAGCTGGATTTCCCTGCCCTCTGTGGGGCCTGGAGCTGGCTCAGGGCTCTGAGCCATCACTCGCTGGTCTCACTGCCACGGGAGCTCCCAAACCCCCATCCACAAAGGGAGGAGGGCAGGGAGACAGGCACACATCTCAGCACACAGCTCTCCCTCTCAGCAGGCATGGAGTGTCCCCAGCGAGGGCCAGGGAACATTCCTCACGACTTCAGAGGTGGGAAAACAAGAGCCTCGCTCCAGACAAGGCTCCTTCAGAGAAACGCTGCACAATGGGCTCTAACACCAAGGTCCTGCTCTCCCCTCGCATTCCCATGGGAAGAATGAGGGGCTTTGTGCTGCCAGAGGACACGGAGGTCACGAGGAACACAGCACTTCCTATGGGAAAATCCCAGCCATGCACTAACCCCGGGCAGGCCACGGTCTGCAAGGGTTAATCCCAACACTTCTGTCAGGAACAAGGCTCCGGAACAGCCTCTCAGCCCTGGATGGATTGTCCCGCTCAGAAGGGGCACTCTCCACATTCAAAAGGTGGAAAACACATTGCTGAGTCCTCTCCCTCCATTCCAGCTCTGTGACTACAACAGTGCTGAAAGTCTGACACGAGGTTTTGAGCCAGATTTCAATCCCCAGAATGTGCAAACTTACTTAATTTTACCTGTTCTGCCTCGCTTTGCCAGTTTGCCCCACTTCTTTTTGCCTCTTTTCCTCCTTGTACAACACTCATTTATGGTTTGAGTTTAAAAATTCAGGGGTTATCTGGAACAGACCCCATTTTATCAGTGGTATTTCACTCACGTTACTATTATTAACACCTCTTGAAACGCTGGAGTAGCAACAACAATGAAGATTCAAAGAGGAACACTTCAATAATCTCTACATATCAGATAGAGTTATCTGCTCCCAAAACAGGGGCTGACATTCAAAATCAGTTTCCAAAACGGTTTTTGGGGACATTTTTAAGCTTTTCTGTCACAAGAGAAGAACCTCAGTCACACTCCTGCTTTGGAAGCCATTCACTGAATGTGGTTTCTATCCTTTCTTTCTCCCAAAATACTCCCAACAGCACCAGGCAACTTGTTGCTGTGGATGATGAGACACCATAGGATGTTCCACACGCAGAGCCATGAAACACAGAAGTTTGGGATTTGTGACAAAAAAGAGAAAATATCTCAATTTAGAAAAAAAACATGATTTCCAAGTTCACTCCTCCTGTTGCATCCAGCCAAGGGAAGCTCCCCTGCACACAAAGAACAGAGACTCCAAACACAAGGGAACATTTCCCAACCCCTTTCCTCCATCACAGAGTTGGACAACGATGTATGGATCAGGGAATGGTCAACATATCAATGTACAGACAGTGATCAATGTACAGGGAATGATCCACGGGCACAGAACCCCAGAATGGTTTGGGCAGGAAGCAATCCTAAGGATCACTCAGTTCCAGCAAATGGGATGTGATCCACAGAGGGAAAATAATGTCCTGAAATCACACATCCCTGAAGGTGTGAGCCGATGCAGTGTGAAAAAGGAAATTGTGTGTTAGCAATTAAGAATGGAATGGAATGAGGATGCAGATCCATCCTCACACGTGCCAAGTACAACACACAGCACTGGGCATTCCTGCTCTTCCTCCTCACCCCACGGGGGACACAGCAGAACTGGGAAAGGGACTGAGGAGCTCAAGGATGATCAAAGAGCACCTCGGGAAGGCTTTTCCAGCTGGAGCAGGTTTTCTCAGTAGGTGGACACCAGGCAGCCCCAGGAGGGCCCGAGGCAGTGGAGCACAAAGGGCCCTCTCTTTTATCCCGGGATAAACTGGCCTCGAACCAACTCCAGAGTGGCAGCTCAAAATAAACACGAGCTAAGCCGGGGAAATCTTGTCCCCAGGACACTGTCCCTGTCACACGGGTGACACAGCAGGCAGATAACTCTCGGGAAGGGAGAGCCCTGAGGCATGCTGAGCAAAGGCAGGGATGCTGTGGCTGCAGGAGCCCTGGACACCAGCCCCTCACACCCAGCACGGCAGTGTCCAGCTCTCCTGGAATGCTCAGGAACCACAGGGAGCCAGAGGGGAGAGGCTGGGAGCCTGTCCTGGCAAATGTCCTTATGCAATGCATCCCACGTGACCCCTTTGGAATAATCTCCTCCTTTTTGTTTATCAATGCAGCAGCTCTACAAGTGGCTGGGGAATCACTTTCTCCTAAAAATACCGGAGACTGATGCAACAGCCCCGCGCAGTTACATCTGAGAGCTGCCCACAGAGCCCAGCTGGGCAGTGCCACCGTGCCCCTCTCCTGGCCAAACAGCCCGGCCCAGAGCCAGGCACAGGCACCAGGGACTGCAGGGATCCTCCACTCCAGCCTGGAGCCGTGTGTAAACGGCCAGCCCAGCACAGACCTGCAACCTCTGCCCTTTCTACTACTACAGGTGGTATTTCTACTCATGCCCTGTCCTAATCCTCTATACCAACATCTCAGCCCAAGCCTCTTGTTGGGAGTATAAAATAGGCAAAATGCTTTTGGATCATCTGCCTGGACTTGTGCAAAGTCTCGGGGTCCAACAGCTGAAGGATGTGGAGCTGCTGGAGTGAGTCCAGAAGAGAGAGCTGGAGCCCGTCTGCTCTGGAGCCAGGCTGGGAGAGCCAGGAGTGTTCAGCTGGAGAGGAGAAGGCTCCAGGGAGAGCTCAGGGCCTAAAGGGGCTCCAGGAGAGCTGCAGAGGGACTGCGGACAAGAGATGGAGGGACAGGACACAGGGAATGGCTTCCACTGCCAGAGGGCAGGGCTGGATGGGAGATTGGGCAGGAATTGTTCCTGGTAAGGGTGGAGAGGTCCTGGAAGAGAAGAAGAAGCTGTGGCTGCCCCTGGATCCCTGGCAGTGCCCAAGGCCAGGCTGGACAGGGCTTGGAGCTGGGACAGGGCTTGGAGCTGGGACAGGGCTTGGAGCTGGGACAGGGCTTGGAGCTGGGACAGCGGGAGGTGTCCCTGCCATGGCAGGGGATGGAACAAGATGGGCTTCAAGGTCCCATCCAACCCAAAGCCAAATTCTCCAGTTCTGTGTCATCCATGAAATGGTAACTTGGTCTGACCTGTGCCATTCCTGAGGTTCCCAGCACAGCTGATACTATGGACAAGCAACAAAGAGCCCCTCAGTGCCCACCACAGCCCGTGGAGGACACAAAGCCCAGCTGAAGCCTCGGGCACAGCTCTGTGTGCAGCACACAAGGCCAGCACTCGCCTGCCCTGAAGGACACAGCGTTCCTCACCCTGCCTGCACTGAGAGGCCCTTCTCCCACCGCAGTTACCTGTAGCAGTGTGCTTTTCAGGAGTGCAGGTCCTGCCAGGTCCCAGTCAGCTTCTCCAGCGGCAAGGGAAGGATCCAGGCAAAGCAGGCAGGCTCACACATCCACACAGGCTGCCTCAGCAACGAGAGGCAGGAAGCCTCAGCACTAGAGCAGCTCCAGCCAGGTTTGTTCCCAGGAGCCAAAGGGGGACCCAGAACAAGATGGGCAAACAGCTGCTGGGCTCCAGCTTAAGTATGAGGCTCAGCAGGCAGTGACCTTGAGGCACAGGGGTGGTGCAAAGGGCAGTAGGGTCAGTGACCTACAGGGAAAATGGGTCACCAGGGTCCCACAACCAATGGGGACACAGGGGAAAGGAGAACCCAGAGGGCCAGGGGCACTGGAGAGGGAGGGGAGAAACCAGGGCAAGGCACCCCAGGGAAGTTCCCTCTCTCAGGCTGGGGAGGTGACTCCACGACCTGTTCTGCCAAGGCCAGACCCCGGGGATTGTGCTGAAAGGGACACCACAGTCACCCGCCCCAGGCATGGCCAGGGACACACGGCACAGTGACAGCAATGACAGGTGAGAGGGACAGCAAGGACACAGGGCAGGGGGCTCTGCCTCACGGCCCTCACTCAGAGCATAACCAGCTTTGCTCAAATGATTCCCAACAGGTGTTTATCCAACTGGCTCTTAAGCAGACACAGAAATGTCTGCAGGTGTCACACAGGGGTTGGTAACGTTTTACCTGGGCCCCTCCCTGCTATTTAATCCCTTCTGTTCCCAGTGGGCACACACAGCCCCAGCAGTGACACTCGGAACCGTGGAATTGCTGAGGAAAAGCCCTTGGAGCCCACGGAGTCACACTGCTCCCACAGGGCTGCCAAGGCCACCAGCACCAATTTTCATAGCCAAACTTTCACCCTCTCTTCCCACATACACAGGAGGCCACCAGGTCCCTTTAATTAGGGATTACAACTCATCAATTATCCTTGTGCCTGCAGCTGGCTATTTTTTGCTTGAATCCCAACCTCATCACTGTCCTTCCTCAACACCAGCCCATTTTCAGGCCACGTTTAATTGCTCAAGCCCATTTCTCACTCCTGAGTCACATGTGCAGCCCTTCCCTGCTTTATGTCATTTACAACTTGAATATGCACAGTCTGTTCTGCCACTTCAGTGACGAGTGGGACCCCAGAGCCCCTCTCAGTACAGCCAGGCCCATTAACAAGGGTTTTACTGCTCCTCTGGATACATTTATCTAACCACATTCTTATCCATCATACACTGGCATCTTCCTTGGCTCTGCTTTAATTGCACCTGCTCAAGACTCGGATTTGGGCAAAAAACCAAACCTTAGAGGCTCCATGACCACAGCTGCTTTTCTGCAGCCAGGAACAGCCCTGGTTATCCTACCCCAGAAAGAACAAACTCACCTTGCCAAGGAGCACCAGCTATTCTGCACTCCTGTACCTTGCCACGTGCTTTTCAACCATCTCCCACTTGCTGCAGGATTTTGGGATGACTACTACTCCCCATTCTCTTTGTCCCACTCCTTCACCCACACCAGCAGCTCGCTCTGCTCCAGGCTTTAAAAACATCACCGACTTTTCATGTCTCAAAAGACACCTCTTAAAGCTTCTCAGGTCTTTTTTAGTCTGTGCTTAGAGCACACAGACAGAAATACCTCCCTGCAACCACAGCCTGCAAAGCTGCTCTTCCTTTTTGTAGCCTGGCACTACCACCAGTTGCTCACCAAGAGTCAAAAGGTGATGAACACTCCAGTTTTGGGGATGCCAGACATAAAGTGTTCCCCTCTGTTCTTTCCTCTACTACTTTCCTGCAGTGAGGACATTCCCAGAGTAATTGTGAGTGCCCTGATGCCCTCTGACACTCTGGTTTGATTTTTATCTTAACCCTCCCTTCGTGGCCTTGCTGCTCTTCAGATGAGGAACAGAAACACCTCTGGGTTTGAACAACCCTCACTGCAGGAGTGCTGAAATCAAGGAGAGATCAGCACCTGAAGTGCCCAGCTCCAGCTCTGCTTTGGGAGGCAGAGTTTGCCTGGGAAGCACCAGAGCCACCCCAACACACCCAGTGGAGATTCCTCCTCCTCAGTTATCCTTCACCTCAGCAAACCAGGGTCTGCACTGAGCACAACTCCTCCCCTGGGTTTTCTCTAGGGCTGGGGCTCCTCTCCCTGCAGAGGACACGTTTCCTGGCTCAAAACTCTCCCTCAGAACACAAATCAGCAGCGGTGGTTAACAATCAAGATCAGGAAATAACCCCCAAACCAAACCAACCTGTTCAATGTAGGCAAACACATCCTGTCTGTAGAGCTGGGTGTTTATTTCTGGAACAGACAAATTCAGAAGTCAAATTCCTATCTGGATACCTGAACTGCACCTTCCCTGCTACTCCTCTTTAAGGGATGTGGAAGGGATTGAAGACAGATGCTTCTCTCCACAGCTGGACAGGGCAGGGACAGCTAAAGAGGACAGTGACAGTGCAGGAGTGCCCAGGATGGGCAAACATCGCCCGTGGAAGGAATTGTAGCTCCTTTCCCAGCCCACTCCAGCTCTGCTTGTGTCAGCTCCCTGCTCCAGGAGCAGAGAGCAGCTTCCCAACCCCCTGCCCAGGTAAACCACATAAACCCTGTGAGCAGAATTCTGCATTTTCCAAACCCATAGCCAATGGGGTCCATTTGCCTTCTGGAAGAAAACTCCTCCAAAAACCCCTCAGAAATATCTTTTGAGTACCATCAAACACCCCTGCAGCAAAGCCCAGCTATGACTGTCAGGAGTTTCCTGACCTACTGTAATTAGAGCTCAGTCAAACGAAGTTTATCCCTTAAGCACTACCATTTCCCTGAAAAATGTGTTGTGGAAGACACACAAACCAAGAGCCTTCCCATTTCAGAGCGAGGGCTGGGGCTGTAGCACCACTTGGGCTCCTATTAAGTGAAGGGTTCCCAAACCTTGTGGATTTGGCAGGGAACCAGAAGTGTGCTCTTGCCTCTCTGGGGAACACATTCCCTCCTCCACACAGCACCAGCCAGAGCCTCAGTGGTGTTTCCACCCTGGACTCCAGAATTCTGGAAGCTCTGGCTGTCAGTCATGTAATTACCAGGGATCCCCTCACAGGCAGCACGTGAAGGATGATAAGAGGGAGACAAACCCCATAATCCTGACCATTTATTCATTAAACAAAGAGCAAAACTTTAGACATAACCCTCAGCATGTATTCCCCTGCATGGTTCCCTCAGAAGCAGCCCCCAAATCTTTGATCAGGACAGTTTCCATGGTTCAGAAGTCTGCACTCCCACACCCTGAGGGCTTGTGGAGAGGCCCAGAGGGACACAGCACCTGTAAGGTGACACACCTGCCTGGGATTGGTTTTCCACAGGTTCTGGGTCACAGCAGAACACCAGGCAAGGCTGAACACACCAACTCGGGGCTCCCAGCCCTGAGCAGGAGCCTTGGGCATCTCTAGCACCACACAGAACTAAACATTTTCCTTTCTAATCATCACCAATTAGGGAAGCCAGGCTCAGGAAATCACTGCACCCTTTCTTCCAGATGGAGAAACGATCCCAAAATTCCTCTGTGAGGCAGCAAGTCCCGAAGCCTGACTCGGACATTGTCCTTGGTAAACAAACCAACTATTATTCCTTTATGACAATGCTCCATACAAGACTAATTCAGATCTAAGAACTGCAGTCCTGCTCCCCTCCCCAGAGCCCACCACGCTCTCACTCCAGCTGAAATAATTCTTTTCCCGGGAGGAGAACTTTACTTTTTCAGTCGTGCCAAAAGGCCACGGCAGTTCTGAGCCACTGGGGCTGGGTCTTGACCTGAGGCCATGAATGAAACATTCCCTCAGTTCCCTGTCCTGGGCACCTCGGATTGAGCAGTGACACTCCCGTGCTCTCTGAGCCTTCCTTTCTCACCCTTTAACGCCTTGCACAAGGGGGAGAAAGCGATTCAAAGGAATTATCATCACAGACATTCGAGCCAAGGAATGCCTGGAGAGCTGCTCCTACACCTCTGTCCAGTCTCACAAGCCCCTGTGCAGAGTGTCACTGGTCCCTCCGTGCCCCCACCTGCAGCCACAGCCCCCCAGAGAAATCTCTTGGGAAAGGGGAGGAAGGTGCCTGCAGCTGCCTGGCCTGGAAAGGATTCCCAGGATCAGGATCTGCTGCAAGTGCTGCGCTGCTGCTCCTCACCTTCTACATTCCACTACAGGCAGGTAATGCTATTTCTGTTCCTCGAGCTGTACCTGTTCTACTTTTTAAATTCCCATCAGACAGGGGGGAAAAAAAAAGGGAGTTTTTGCTGCATAATGATCCAAACTCTGACGCCAGACAGGCCCAGCAACCCCCTGACTGAAAACAGTGTTGAGTAACTCACTGAGAGCCTGACTAATTCATTCATTCATCATAGGATTCTGACACTTAAAATACTATTTTAATACTCCTGAGACAAACCCTGATTGTTCTCTTTGGCTCTTTTGGGATTCCGTATTTGAATCACGATTGGAAAAATAAACTATGCCAAGTTGTACCTGGAAACACGGGGCTGTGCCACACATCCCGGGGTGTTTTCCTCTCTTCCCAATCCCAACCAGCTAATCTCCTTTCTGCATTACACAACAGCTCGTGTAATCCCAAATTTACCACCCCAGTCCTGCCCTCACGGCTCTGGTTTCACAGAGAGGGAGCTCACGCTTCATCTCTGCCCCTTGAAATGAAAAGAAACTTGGTTTGCCTTTCAACAACCCGGAAAAACACGTGGATGCTGCATTCAGGAAATTCTGGCACTAAAGGCCAAAATCTTTCCGGAGCCCTTTCCTCGGGATTCTCCCAAACGCAGCCCCAGAACTGCCGCAGCATTCCAAAAGCTCCTTGCTCGTTATGTTAAAGATAATGTAAAGATGTTGGTTCTGACTCACCCGAGGAAATCGACTCCTAAATGTGGACGGAATTCCAAAGTTTCCTATGATTCAGGGGCCAAGGTAACTGCTGAGAGCAGAGCCGGGTCCCCGGAGAAGCAGATCCATGTGGTTCCAAGTGCTCAGTGACCCCGCACCAAACCTCGTGGAGCGTCTCCTTCCCCTGTCCCACCGCTCCCTTTACACAGCCCATCATTTTAAACCTTCCCCACACAACATTTTCTCCTGATCCTGCAGCACAGGCGATCAAACCCCTTCTCTCTCCCTCTTCACTTCGCCCCGAAACTTTCCCCGTCCCTCTGTCGATTCCCGAATACGGACCAGATTCCAAAGACAGGTGATTATCCCGAGGGCACGGACTTCCTGCGCGGAGCCAAGTCCCCGGAGAGCCGCGGCAGAACACCGCCAGGGCCCCAGGAGAGCCCAGGGGATAAAGTACCCCACATGCCCATCGTTCCCTTGAAGCACTCCTCACAAATCCTGCCCCGAAGGAGGGGGTGCCGAGGGGCGGCAGGGGAAGGCGCCCCCGGAGCCGCCCTGAGGGAGCTGAGGGGAAACCGAGGCACGGAACGGGTGTGACGGCTCATTTCCGTACCGATGGCGCTGCCCCCGCCCGCCCCGGTCCCTTCTCACCTCACCGGGAAGCGGCTCCTTCCTCACCTCCGCCCTTTGACCCGGCCGCGGCTCTCGCGCTTCGCCGTTGGGGTTTGTTTTTTGTGGCCTTGTTTTGTTTCCAATGCAGGATGCTGTGGGCTCTCTGAGGTCCAACCCCGCGTTAATCCGGACCTTTTCTGCCCGTTCCCGGCCCGTTCTCTCCCACCCCCTCCCGCCCTCCCCCCGCTGCCGCCGCCGCCGCCGGGCCCCGAGCGCGCGCGCGCAGCGCCTCACGTCGGCCACACCCCCCGCCGTCGCCGTGGCCACGCCCACGGCACGCAGGCCACGCCCCCAAAGGGAGTGGTTAGTACCCAATATGGGGATTATTTGCGTGGCCACGCCCACATACGCGAGCTGCGTCCGTATTTGCATAACCACGCCCCGACGCTCTCCCCCGCGTTTCTCTGGCCACGCCTCCGGCCCTCGGTCGCGCCCCCGGAAGCGGCGCGGAGGCGGCGGGAGCACGTGGAGCGGGGAAGGGGCAGCACCGGGAAGGGCCCTGGAGCGGCCAGGGCATGGCAGCAGGACCGGGCACCGGCCGCCGTGCGCCTCAGGGGGAGGGCGGCTCAGGCATCGTGCACCGGGCATGGCGGGAACGTGCGGAAGGCGCTGGGAGTCCTGAGTATCCCAGGAGGGCCAGGAGTCGATGGGGATTGGGCATGAGGAGCCCTGGAGCATGCCGGGGCAGAGCACATCGGGAGCGAGGACCTTGCACCCGGAGCCCTGGCTCGGCGCAGGGGACAGAGGTGACTCTGATTCCCGGGAACAGAAGTGGGCCAGGCACTGCCACCACTGGGCACACGCCATGCGAAGGGGCAAGCGGTACCCAAAGACCGAGGGCTCTTTCCTTTCCCCCAGCAATACCCCAGCTCTCCTGCCAGCACGGTGCTGCCATGGCGTAGGATGCTGCCACACACATTCCCTCCTCCTTCATCTCCAGGGGCTGAGCACCCCCAAAACAGCCTTTCCAGGGCCCTTCTTGCAGCTGCCAGACTCTGATGACGCTTACCAACAGTCCCTGCTGCCTGCAGTTTTCCCCATGTGACACATCCCCTCCTGCACCGCTGTGGCACCAGCCCCAGCCCTGGTGGGACCTGCCCTGCCTGCAGCTCCCTCCGAGCCCAGCGCTGAGCCCTCAGGACAAGCCCCACCTCATCCCTCAGCATTGCCCAAGCTCCAGCAGGCACACAAACACTGCCCGTGGCAGCGGCCCTGAGCACGCAGCTGGTGGCTGACCCCGGGCAAGGCCATCGTGTCCTGCCACCGATGGCACCATTCCTGACATCCACTCCCCGGCTGCTCTCTGGCAGCGCCAGCTCCGGAGCGAGGCCCCGGCTGGATCACAGCCCTGCCGGTGGCCTTGGCTCAGCACAGCTGCCCCATCGTGTCCTCATGGCCAAGGCCAGCCCTGGGCACTGCGCTGGGAACGCCGGGTTTGGCCCTCACTGAGTCAGCAGCCTCCACGGGTTCCCTGTCCCTGTCCAAGCTCACACAGTGCAGGCAGCACGGCTCATCCCAAAGGGCTCAGAGCCAGGGAACATGGGCCAGGCCGAGGCTCCTCAGCCCATTCCTTGGATACAGGCACTGGTTAAGGGCACAAAGAACCAGGCAAAAGGCAGCAGTGATGTCACACAGTGATGGTGTCATACAGCGATGATGTCACACAATGTCCCTGCTGGTTTCAGAGGAGGGAAGCAGACCTGGGAGCCAGGCTTTGGGATCTCTCCACGGATAATTGTACAGATGTTACTCCAATTATACACCTTTCTAAGCCTGTCACAGCTGCAGTGCCAGCAGCTACTGGTGCTCTCATCCTCCCCTTACAGACTGTGACAGTGCACTGACCCCTGAGCACCGTCACCACACTGGGACAGCAGCAGTGGCACCAGACACTGCCACTTCCACAGCAGAGCACGGAGGGACCCAGGGGACCCCAGGGGAGAGTGATCCTGTGGCACACACATGGCCTGACTCCCTTCCCTCCCTGTGGCTTTGCCACAACCCCTGGAGCCTGCCTGGCTTCCCTGGGCTGCCACTGATCAGCAGCCACAGCCCTGAACACGCCGTGGCTCCCAAAACTCCACAGCAAAGGGCACATTCCTAAACCAGCATGGGATGGATCACTGAGTCCACATGGACAATCAGGAATGTGTCCCACTGCCAGAGCTGCTAACCCAGCGCTGCAGCTGCAAGGACCTGGCAGGTTGTTCTGGACTCTCACAAGTGTGTGTGATGGCTTTATCTCCCAGGATAATGGGATATCCCAGCAGGAGCATCCACCAGGAGACCTCCAGGCCTGAGCTCTGCTCCCGGGATTGCCCTTGCAGCCATGGGCCTCTCCTCATCCAGGCTTGGGAAATGCCCATTCCTGCTCCCTGCCAAGGAGAGTTCTGCGGTTACTTAATCACTGTACCCTTATCTCACTAAAATTAGGGATTATTAAGAAAATAGCTTCATCACAGGCAGGTGTCACGTAACTGCTAGTCAGGGTTTGGGATGAGGAAGCAGAGGCTGAGCCAGGCTCACAGAGGGGTTTATCCAAGCACAAAGGCCAGGATGGGCTGGGGAGGCCGCAGGGGATAAAGCACGGCCAGCGAGGGGCTGTACAGGGAGCTGTGCATTTACCAACTGCAGGGCAGCTCGGGCAAATCCGTGCCAGGCAGAGCTGGGAGCAAGGAGGATTGCGCCAGGCTCCCCCAGCAGCCCTGCTCCACCCGCTGTGTGTCATCCCCTCCCGTGCCAGCTCCCTCCGTGCCTGGCACCGCCTGCTGTGCCCAGCACACCGGAAAAGGTGAGGCGAGGCACGCCCAGCCCGCGGGCCACCCCCTGCCTGCATTTACATGCTCCAAGGGCCATTCCTGCAAGTTCTTGCTCCCTTTCTTAGCCTGAGCGTGTTGGGAACGGGGTGGGAGGACAAAGGGATGCAGCAGGCTCCAGGCAGGCTGATCCCACGTTGGCACCACTCCCAGGTGTGTCTGAGCTTTCCTCCCAGGTCAGCGTGCCGGGCTGCTCCTGAAAGGTGCTGGTGGTGCTTTTGCAGAGGCAGGGACTGCCGTTCCCAGGCTCTGTCACAGTGTCACAGGACTGCAGCCGACAGTCCAGGTGCAAAAAAGGTGACGTTCCTGTCCTGGATCTTGTACTGGTAGATCTGGACCACGTCCTGCTCTGCCGCCTGCCGCAAGGACAACCTCTTGATTATCTTAATCTGCAAAGGGAAAGGAACAGGAGCATTGTCCCCTTGGCTGCCCACAGCATCCTCATCCCCCATGCCTCTGCCTGGCCTGCAGGGAAGGGGGTCACTGACAAATAATGCATCAGCAGCTGCCTGTCCCTGTGCCTTTGGTGGCAGCCCTGATGAGGGATCACACAAGTGTCAGCACCCTCCCAGCCCTGCAGAGATCACCACAGGCCAGGCTCAAGATCCACCCTTCGGGGAAACTTCCTAGGAAAGTTTTCCCTCACCGTGGGATGCAGCTGCTGTATAAACCCTGCAAAGCTTCCAGAGGTGGGGAGACCCAAGGTGGCAGGATAGCCCTGAATATCCCTGCAGAAGCAGAGTGACAGGTGGGTGCTCCAGCAGATCCTGGTGCCCATGGGATTACTCCTTAACCCCACTGCAGCCTGGGCTGTCTCCCACAACGCCAGGGCCTGCAGTGTAGTAGGTGACAGGGACATGTGCCACCTGTCCACGCTGTGCTGTGCCTCACCTGCCCATGAACATCCTTGCAGAAGCCAGTGGCCAGCCCCTGTGCCCACAGGATGAGGTCGCTGTGATGACACAGGGAGTTCACAACCAGTTCATTCTCCTCATCTTCGGAATCCTCGTTGCTGTGCACCAGCACCACGACGTTCCCCTGGAATGGGAGCAGCAGGCAGGGATGAGCCCCAGGCTGGGCCTAATCCCTTAGAGGAAAGACAGGGAGTGGGCAACAGGAGCTTTCACAAACACCCCATCTAAGCTCCAGCTTCGTCTGAACTCCACTGGGAAAATAACCAGCAGCTGCTAATGGAGAGGCTGGACATGGCCCAGCCAGAACCCCCCATACCTGGGCTGATCCCCAGCATGGGCAGCAGGGGAGAGGGAATTCTGCCCCATTGAGGACAGACCCCTCTGCAGAGCTGCCTCCAGCCCTGGGGCCCAAATCAGAGGTGTCCCTGCCCACAGCATACGTGATCTTCATGGTCCCTTCCAACACAGAGCATCCTGTGACACATGAACACTGAAGAGCTCACTGTACATTGTGTACACACACACACACACATGTAACCTGCAGTCTAAAAATACCTCCAGCCTCTGGAAGGAGACAGCGGCTGAACCAGTCTGTCAGGCTGGGCAGATAGCACTGACTGAATCCAGAGCAGGTAAATAAAGAGATGGCCAAAGGGCTGCAGCAGTGCTCACACCCTCACAGCTCTGACAGGGAGCAAACACCTCCCCAGAACACAGAGTCTATTAACATCCACCTCAAGAGACTCTGCCTCAGCCCATGCAAGTCACCAGTGACTTAAAATAACACGAATTCTCAATCAATTAAAATGTACTTTAAAGCTTCAGAACACCTCAGACAGAAATAGCAAAGTGCTAGCGTGGTTTATCGTCTTTTTTAGCTCTCTGGAGGTAAATATTCTCTGCAAGCAGATCATCTCCTGTCAGCACGTACTGCGCTGTGTGAAGTGCAGGGTGACAACACCTGACACCATGGGCTGGCTCCTCACTCCTGCAGGGCAGTGCCCAGGGAGGGGACGCTGCCTGTGATGGAGGTTTGGATGTGACTGTGAGCACTTCTGGCTGTGGTGCTCTCAGGAGTCCCCACATCGCTGGCAGATGTCTGTAAATCCTCACCCCACCCTGGGGACCAGCCACACTGAAGGGTGGTGGGAGCAGGGACTGGGGTGGCGCCCAAGGGGCCCTTCATTTCTGTCCCCTGGGACACTCACCAGCCCCTCACATGACCCGTTTCCACCCCTGCCCTCCCACTCTGGGGTGTGAGTCAGGATCTCTGGAGAGCCAGGAGCTCCAAAAAACCCTGTTCTACGGCTCAAAACCCTGTTCACACATCAGAGACACACAGAACCCTTCTCTGGGCAGCATCTCCCAGGAATCCAGCTGAACAGGAGCCTGCACAGGTACTCAGGGACCCACACAACTCCCACGAGTGGCCCCAGAGCAACGACCTAAACTTCTTGAACAGGAGCCTGCACAGGTACTCAGGGACCCACACAACTCCCACGAGTGGCCCCAGAGCAATGACCTAAACGTCTTGAACAGCCACAGCCCTTCAAAAACCTCATCGTGGTCAGACAGGAAGAGAAAACAGAAGCCAGGCTTTTCCCTGGAGGCTCTGTGCACAGGCAGAGCCCAGGGGGAGCAGTACCTTCAGCTGGCAGCACACGGACACACGGCAGTAGTGGATGAAGTCCAGCACAGCCACGGGGGCAGCCCCCAGGCTCAGCAGGAGGCTGAGGTCATCCAGCAGCAGCACGGGGCCCTTCCAGGCGTGGCCGTCGGCGGGAGCCAGCGACGCCCGCACGAAGTCAAACAGCGCCCGCAGCTCCCGGCAGCTCCCGCTGCAACACACCAGCGTCAGGGCTGGGCACCCACCTCACCCTCCTCACACACTGACCCACAGCGGCTGCCCCCTCCCTGCTGCCCCCACTGCTGTGACAGTCACCTCCTCACCGCCCTCCAGCCCCTGCTCCTTTACACCTGTGTGCGGTGGAACCCTCCTGCCCCGCTCCAGGGATCAGGAATGGTTTGGGTGGGAAGGGAACTCCAAGCCCACCCAGGGCCACCTCTCTGCCACGGGCAGGGACACCTGTCCACCCTGGCCTGGGACACTGCTGGGAAGTGTTTGGCCTTCGCTGAGCTCCCCAGGTGACAAGGAGAAAAGGATGTGAGAATAAACCCAAAAGTCTGCGTGCACAAAGCAGCACTGTTCTCTTGGATAACAATAAAACTCAAAATAATGAAAGAAGGGAAGAGAGCCACTTGGCTGGGGTTTCATTTGACACAAACCTGTGGAGTGCTGAAATTAATGTTTTTCTAGACCTGTGACATGCTTGGCAGTGAGGATGAGGCTGGAAGTTCCCCGAAAATTCTGGAAAGGGGGACAGGCCAGGACATTTAGGGGGGTGTGCACAGTGCTGGCACTTCCCTTCACTCAGTGTCCAGATGAGTCCTTGGCCTTGGAGGGGAGCACAAAGGGCAGTGGGAGCCAGTCCTGGACCTCGGGTGGGGCTCTTGGCAGCAGCAGATGTGAGGGGACAACACTCCATGCTCAGGCTCACCTCAGAAACTGCAGGGGACTGGGCTGTTCTGGCTGCTCCTCCTCCCCAAACAGGAGGTCAAGGCAGGATTTCAGGCCCTCCAGGAAGACAAGCTGTCCTCGCTCCTTGGCAGCTGCCAGACTGACTCCCTGGAGAGAGGAAAACATTAGGTTTCAGAGTGAACTTACAGAAAATGATGCACACAGAAACATGTGGGTCGGCAGCCAAATTTTCATACTTATTTGAATGAAACCTTATCTAAATGTGCTAATAAAGTCAGTGCTTCAGGGATGAAATGGGCACTTCTGCTACAATCACTGGTGGCACATTTGCTCTTCTTTACCAGGAGATAACAAAACCACACTGTGACTGGGGGGGCTCAAACATTCCTTCTGAGAAGCCAACCTGGTGTGCTGAGGCAGGGAGAGAATGGCCCAGGCTCCTCCAAGGGCCTGCTCTGAGCAAGTCCTTCACCTCCCTCGCTGGGTGGTGAAAGCTTTTGTTGCTCACTGTCTCCGAGGAGGCTCCTGGCACAGCCCACGCAGCGCAGCCCGGCACGGCCGGACCCGCAGAGCGCCGTGGGTCCCAACATTGCACAACTCCCGGCACAGGCAGCCAGGGCTCCCACGGGAAGCAGCCCCGACTCCACCTGCAGGAGGAGGAACAGCCACTGCAATCGCCCGGGGCTGCCACTCAGCCTCAGCGGCCTCACAGCCCTGCCTGCTGGTGAGGCCAATCCAGAGCCACGTGCTGGGAACGTCCAGATCCAGCATGGACATCCCACAGCTGCTGCAGACGTGGAGAAGACCCCAGCTGGAGACCCCAGAACTCTAGAAAGGTTTGGGTTATTTAAAGATCATGCAGTTCCATCCCTCTGCAGGGACACCTTCCACTGGAGTAGGTTGCTCCACGCCCTGTGAAGGGCTGAAGGAGCTGGGGAGGCTCAGCCTGGACAATAGGGGGTTCAGAGGGGACCTTCTTACTCTCCACAGTTTATTCTCCAAAAGGGTGGTCAGGCACTGGAAGGGGCTGCCCAGGGCACTGGAGGAGCCATCATCCCTGGGGGGATTTAAAGGCCTTGTGGATGTGGCACTTGGGTTAGCAGTGGCCTTGGCAGGGCTGGGGACAGGTGGAGGCAATGATCCTTGAGGGCTTCTGCAACCTCAATGGTTCCATGAGCAGTACAATTATCTCCTGGAGGATTGGACCAGGTGAACTTTTCAGGTGTCTTCCAACCCAAACTATTCCCTGATTATTTTCCTGGGCTCAATTTTGCAGCACTGTCACTTTGTAACACGGATATTCAGAATAATCTGAGGCCTGACAGAGCCCCCATCTGCTGACATCTGTTCCCTGCTTTAAATGGAAGCTGCTTGGACTCCCAACCTTGTGAATGCTGCTACCTGAGAGGAATGTTTCCTCTATTTTCTTTCTACTCAGCTGGGGAGGAATGTATGCCTGAATGCTCACTCCCTCTTCAAACTCCCCCTGTAAAGCAATAGATTTTTTTTTTGGGCACTACCCCTCAGTAACAGCTTCAGAAATAGCAGCATTATTGGGCAATTCTGAGCACACACGATGGAAAACTTCCTAGCCAAGGCCAGAACCACCTCTGTGTGGCAGGTGAGGAGCAGGGAACAGCCAGCAAATAAATCCCTGCCATGCCATAAAGAAGGGCTGGGCTGCACAGCAGCCTCCCAATCCTCCTTCCCTCAGGGATTTCTGCAGTCCATAGGGTGGGAACCTGCTGAAATGCTGTGACTAAATTCACTATTAATATCAGTAATTCAGCAACTCATTTTACCTTGGCTTCAGCCATTTCTTCCTGCACTCACAAACCCTCTGTACCTCAGATCTGCCAGGAAAGTGTCCCCTCTTCAGAAGGGAACTCAGTGCTGTGACACCAGGGCCTGCCTGGGTGACAGAGAAGGGCCACAGCAGCCAGGGACAGGGCGCCTGTGTGTCAGACCAAGAATTCAGCCCCCAGCAAGTCCAGCCTCGTTTTCCAACAGGGGACCAGGTCCCAAAGAGACCTGAACTCACCCACTGCAGTCACCTGCCACAGCAAACCTCTGCCTGTCTCCCTGCTGGCAGTCCCCTCACTGTGACCTCTGGAAGCAGCACAGGAAGCATCAGGCAGCTTGGAAAAGTGGGGGAAGTGCTCAAAATGGCCATGGTACCTTCCTGAGAGCACAGACAGGACTGATGTCCCTGCAGCAGAGCCCCAGCATGGCCCTGCACACCCCAAGAGCCTGAAAGCTTTCACTGTGTGCCAGCATCCTGCTCCATTACCCTGGAGCACAGGCACATTATCTCTGGCACGCTGTCAGCCACTGCCCCAGCCCAGGAATGCTCCTGCTGCAGCAGCTCAGCTGCTCCTGTCCCTCTGGGGAGCTGCTGGAGCGTGGTGCCCCCCAGGCCTGCCAGCAGGGACAGCCCCTCCACGCAGAGCTGCTCTCACTGCTGCCCATTCCAGCCGGGACAGCAAAATATTTGGGGGACAGAAGAGGGAATGGAGTGTGCAGAGCAGGGGGAAGGAGCTCCATCAGCAAACACAGCTGTGGGACAGAGTGTGGCCATCAGTGATCAGGCCAGGCCACGTCCTCCAGGCTGTGAGTTCGAAGCAGGGGACAGGAGATGGGTGTCAAATGGGGACAAAATCTGGTTTCCCTGAAAAACAAAACAAATTTTGTACAAGTGAGGGTGGGAACACCAACCTGGCAGGGTGCCCTGCTGCTGCCTGTCCTGATGCAGCCCTGCATGTTCTCTGCAAGGTCAGGGCCAGTAACACTGACAGTGCCTTACAATGAAGTGTGGGTCCTTAGAGAAAGAGGACACAGGCACAAAAAGTCAGGGACGTTTTTTTTTCCTGCAAGTAAAGATACACTCCTGCATTTAGCTAACACATAAGGAGGTGGTTTGGGACTTGTAACACCTGGCACACTGGGGACGCAGCAAATCCCCAGGAGCATCGCTCCAGCTGTGTATAAATATTCACTTTATCACCACACACCAGTGCTACAGGTGTCACTGTACAATCCACCCTGGCTCCAGGAGCCTCCTCCCGGACCTGGGACTACCCTGCTCCCAACAGTAACTGGGGCATTGCTCAGTTCTGAAGCTCTTCCAAGTGCAGGCTTTCCTAAGGGCATGATCACAGTCACTGAATCACTGAGGCTGGAAAAGTCCTGAGTCCATCCAGCCCAGCCATTCCCCCAGCACTGCCAAGGCCACCACTGCCCCATGTCCCCAGGTGCCACATCCACAGGGATTTAAATCCCTCCAGCAGTGGGGACTCCACCACTGCCCTGGGCAGCTGGGCCAGGGCTGAACAGCCCTTTTGGGGAAGGATTTTTCCCAATATCCAATCTGAACCTCCCCTGGGCCAGCCTGAGGCCGTTCCCTCTCCTCCTGTCCCTGTTCCCTGGGAGCAGAGCCCGACTCCCCTGGCTGTCCCCTCCTGGCAGGGACTTGTGCAGAGCCACCAGGTCCCCCCTGAGCCTCCTTTTCTCCAGGCTCAGCCCCTTCCCAGCTCCCTCAGCTGTTCCTGGTGCTTCAGACCCTTCCCCATCTCTGCTCCCTGCCCTGGACACGCTCTGTCCTGTACCTGGGGACCACAAAACTGTCCCCAGGACTGGAGGTGCCTCATCAGTGCCAGTACAGGGGACAGGCACTGCCCTGGGCCTGTGGCCACACCACTACTGGTCTCCAGTAAAGACCCACAGCAGCAAGTTCTTAGGCAAATTTAAGAGTGAAACCACCCTGCCAAGAACCACCTTTTCTGAGCCTCATGTGTTCATCAGTGCAAAGAAGGATTAAAGCACAGAGATGCGATGGAAACGTGGATATAAATAACTGATGTTGTGACCCCCAGCTCCTCAGAGCTTGGGATGAATTCACAGCAACGAGCACAGGAGCACCTATGAAGCCGCAATGCAAGAGTGACTCAGAGCTGAGAGCAGCTTATCGCCTCCTTTGTGGCAGCCACCTTTTGTTCAAGTATCAGACAGCAAATCGCCCCCATTTGCATCGCACGTGCGCTGCAGCTAATCCTCGTGTTCTCGCCCTCCTCAGCCTCCCAGGGAGATGCCGGCAGCTCCCACTGAGTGTACCCGGGAAATCTCTGCATTGGGAAACACACCGACTCCAGGAGCGGGCAAGGATCCCGGATCTAACAGCTGGATTTCCTCCCCGCACGGGCTGCTGTGCCCCATCTCCTGCCCCTCTCTGCACCGCCAGGGCCAGCTCTGTGCCCGAGGGGAGTGCTTTGCTCTGCAGGGGGATCACACCTGTGGATTCCCCTGGGAGTTACAGCTCCGTGGGGGAGCAGCGTGCTTGCTCAGCCCACTGCACACACCGCGGCCCTGATCTCCCTTCCAAAGGTAAAAACTGAGCAGCACATAGACCAACTGTTTAGCAGCACCGTGTTCACAGTGGGGAACACCACACCTGGTTCCTCAGCTCCTGGGAGCCTTTCTGAGCAGCAGAGCTGCTGGGATGCACAGCAGAACCAGGGCAGGGAGGACCAGTGCAGACCCTCATCCCTTCAGCCCTGGAAGGTGACCCGGACTTCCCACCTGGAGCATTTCACCTTGGAGTGCTCTACAAAGCGCTGAGTGAAGCAGTTTGGAGCTCAGGCAATCTGCTGACACACAGAATTACCCTGCCTGCTTTGTCTCTGTTCTCACATTTCAGACTACATGTAATCCTTGCCCAACTCACCACGGGAAGGAAATCCCTAGGAATTTACCTGTGGCTCCTCACAGAGCTCAAAGGGATGGCTCAGCCCAGAGGCCAAACCACCACACAGGTGTCCCTGTGACTCAGGCCTCCATCCCAACAGGAACCAGGGGACAGGGGACAAAGTCACCTCAGGAGTTCCTGCAGGTGTGCAGGGATCCTGGGAACACTGACACCACAGCAATTTCCTCTCCAGGGGATTAAGGAACCTCCATCTACCAGTCGGGGCCTGTCCGGGGAAGGCTGATCCCCAGAAAACATCTCTAAGCACAAAGCTCTGGCAGGGCAGAGCCTGTGGGGCACCTCACAACCAGGGTTCTGCCCCAAGGTGCTCCTTATCCCAGCACAGGAGCACCAATCCTGACTGTCCCCATCAAGACCTGGACACATTTGCTCACACACAAATCCTGCTCCCCATTCCCATCCCTTCCCACCCAACAGAAACCACCCAGACCCATAACAGTGAACCTGTGCCAAGGGACTCACCAGTTTCTGCGCCACGATGTTGTAGTGGCTGAAGGACTGGAGCAGGGCCACAAAGCAAACCTTGCAGCCAGCTGGGGAGGGACAAAAGCACACATTAGCAGCTCCACTCTGCAGCTGACATTATCAAAGCTCATAAATCACAGCAGCCAGGCCACAGATCTGTCTGGAAGGACCTTGAAGTGATGCAGGTCTAGACAGACCTTCCTTTGCTTTCAATTTTTACCCTTCTAGAGGACATCTGCACATAAGTGAAAATATTACAGTTTAAAAAGAGAGGGAAAGAAGGAAAAATATGACTTTAAAAAGTGTAAGGCCTGTTTTCTGCCTCGTGCCAGGCCAGCCTGGAACCTCCTGGCCCTGTTTGCTGGTGTTGCAGCAAGGAGGCCAAGGGCTGGCCCTGACACTGAACTACTGAAACCACAGACACACCAAAAATTCCCATTTTGGCTCTCAAAGGGCAAGTGACCTTGACTGGAAAAACACACAGAACAGGGGATTGTGTCAGACACCTAAATAAAATGCGATTTTGGAGCACAGCCTGGGTATGGACATAATCAGTGTTTGTGGGATTTCAAGTAGAACAAGTCAGTGGCCCCAGATGAACCTTCAGATGGCCCAAAGGTTTTGGGCACCAAGTAGAGAATGTGGGGGTGGGTGCTGCAAACAGGGAGTAAGTGCAGCCAGGTGCTGGGCTGGAGAGGGACAGGTGACAGCCAGCACACCTGTCCTGAGCCCCAGGAGTGAAGGCTTTTCCCAGGCAGTGCACAGTGACTCCAGGGCAGTGCTGGGGCAGCACATGAGCAGAGCCCCAGGCAGTGTCTGCCACTCTCTGAACCATTCACACTGTCACCAACCCACTCCCCATGGGGCTTCCCTCAGTTTCCCTCTGTCCCATTAAGTCAAGAGCATTTCAAGCAGGGTAAAGGCCCAGCTGAGGCAGTTCTGGGTGCAGTGTCCTCATGCCCTGCCCAGCACCCTGAGCTCCCTGTCAGGCCTGGCAGTACCAGAGCTGCTGGGCTGGTGGCTGGGCCAGCACAAAGCTGGAGGAGCCCAAGGCCAGCGCCTGCTCTGCAGGGGCCACGAGGTTACTCACAGGGGAAACTGTTACCACAAAAGTAATTAGACACCTTGCCAAGCTCTGTTTGCTTCTTGACTCACTCTGAGCTTATCTGTTGTTAATTGATGCTGATACGTGTAATTACACCATAAGAATGGATGCAGTGAGGGAATTGCAGTGAACCACTCCCTGTCAGAGCCTGTGTGATTTACAACCATTGCCACAATCTGTGATGAAACAAGGCACAGAATTATGGGATTTACCCAAGGATACAGAGGAGTTCCAAGAACAAGTCAGGACTGAGATCCACAAACCCTAACCCCAAAGCTTTGTGTTTATCCAAGGATACCTCACACTGTGCAAAACTGCCCTCTGCTCATGGAGCAACCCTGAGGGCCCCTCCGAGGTGTCCCTGCCTCAGGGAGTGCTGCTGACCCACCTCGGAGGTAGAAGGAGAGGAAGTGGTGCACCAGGAAGCTGCCATCTGTCCGGGTGTCTCGCAGCAGTGTGAACTGACCCTGCAAAAGAAGAAGCCAAATAACAGAGTAAGGTGAGGGCACAAACTGCTCTGGGTAGACAAGATGTTGGCTCAAGCTGCAGGAAAGCTGCAGGCACCACAGGAGGAAGAAGTGGACAAGCAGAGCTCCAGCTGCCTGTTTACAAAGGGAAGCCAACACTTCCCCTGAACACAGCCCACGGGGAGGCACCTGAACCACAGCATTTCCAAGGCTGGAAAAACCCTCTGAGCCCATCAAGTCCAACCATTAACCCAGCACTGCCAAGCTCACCCCTGAACCATGCCCAACGTGGCCACAGGCCCAGCAGCTACAAACCCTTGTGCTCAGCTGTGAGCCCCACATCTGTCCCCACCAGGTGCCAGCCCCTCCTCTGGAAACAAGGACGTGCAGCACGGTGTTCCCAGTGCCACCACATCCAGAGCCTCTGGTGCTGGACACCATCAAGGGGCTTCTGGGCAGCTCCCAGCTTTGTGCCCCTCTCCTCCAATCCACAGGCATCTTTCTTCTCCCAGTGGCAGGGGAACAACAGCCACTCACTGCACTCCCAGCCCTTTCTCCCCCTGCCACGGCCAGTGTGTTCAACTGCCAGCACCACCAGAGCTGCTGCTCCTCCTGTGCCCAAACAGCCCTCCCTGTCCTCCATTGCAGGTTTACTTCCAACACGTCACCTTTGGGGTAAAAACCTTATCACCAAAATTCTGTAGTGCAGCAGAGCTCTCAGCACAAGGTGTAAACCTTGTTTTGATCAGGCAGGAAATGAATTCCGTTCATCAGTGCACACTCGTTATCAGCCCCAGCCTCATCAAGGTGTTTGTTTCCATTAAAATCTTACTCAGGATGTTTCTTAATCAATACAAATCATAGACGAGCTGCTTGGAAACACAAAGAACTTATCAAAGTGGGAGTTTTTCTGTCCCCAAGAACAGAGAAAGCCTTTTGCAGCAACGAGCCACCTCTGCACGGGCAATTCCCAAGGCGTCCATCAGAACCATCTCCCCGGTGCCTAAAGCAGAGCAAAATGGAATGGCAAATATTGGACACGACTGCAGGGAATGCACAGCAGAGGCCAGGGCAGGGAGGCTGCTCTCCCTCCAGAGGGACAGCTCTGCCCCCAAAAAGGGCCATGCCTCAATGGCCACTGCAGTGACAGGGACATCACCCTGAGATGTGCTCGCTCCATGGTGAGCCTGGGGGAGACCTGTGCTCAAACAGCTCACACCCAGACGTTCAGGGGTTTAGCTCCTACAGCTCCATCCCCTTCAGCTCCCCTCGTCCCCACCAGAGCCCCGAGAAGAGCAGGCCAAGAGCCCCCTGCGTGCTGGCTGTCACCCACAGGCTGTGCTGGCGTGGTGGCATTTGTCACTCGGAGCACATGGCATCTAAGGCAAAGCCTTCCTGCAGAATCTTCTCCATGAACCCCAGCCCGCTCTGTCCACGCTCTGCCCTCACACTCTCAGCTCCTGCAGGCGACGAGGCAGAACCTGCAGCTACTTGTTAGGAGCTGCCAAAATCCCTCGGCAGGCCAGCAGTGGGTGTCACAAGCCCAGGGTGACACAGCCAGGCTGGCGGCAGCTCCCTGCAGCCAGCAGCCCTCCGGGGACAGCCCAGCCGTGGAGCTGTGGAAATCGGGATGCAGCACTGGGAAGGAGAGCTCTGCAAAGGGCTGTCACCCAGGGGGACACTGGGCCAGGCCGGTGTCCCAGCACACACAGGGAGTGGCTCTGCACAGGGTGACACCGAGGGGCACTGCACACACACATACTCATCACTTACTAGCAGAGTAAAGCAGCTTTAACACCGTGGGGACTGCAGGGCACAAGGGCAGTCCCCACCCCAGCAGCCACAGTGGTGTGACAGCCCAGCACAGGCAGCCTCAGGAGCGGGCTGGACGGGAAGAGCCAGCTCAGAACAAGGGAATTCCTCACCCACAGGAGGCCTTGGTCAGCTCCTGCTCTGGATGGGAAGAGCCAGCTCAGAACAAGGGAATTCCTCACGCAGAGGAGGCCTTGGTCAGCTCCCGCTCTGGCTGCCAAGTCCAAACCCAGGATCTTGAGGCCAAATCTGTTGGGTTTGCTCTGTGGAATTTCCAGTTCACATCAAGGTGAGCTCCTTGCCTCAGAAACAAGCTCGTGGACGACACCATTCCCACTCATCCCACAGCTCCACCACCAAACACCCCTCAGAGCACAGCCTGACAAACTCCACCAAGCATTTCTCACCAGGGGTTTCACGTGCATCAAAAACCCAACATCAACCCACAGGAACCACAGGAGTTTGGGACTTGGTGCAGCCTCAGATGATCCTTTACCATCACTGAGCCTCAGCCAATATCTCCACCAGCAAGGGGTAAAGGGGGAAACTCAGACTTATAAAATAAATTATCACCCTAAGCTTGCTCTTATTTGCTAAGCTCATAACTGTCAGCAAAAACATGGAGTAACAACGCAGCACACAGGTAATTTATCAATAATTACTGATGACAGTGAGCTGGTGGTGTGGTCACACTCCAGAGGGAAGGGATGGGGCGTCCAGAGGGACCTGGAGAAGTTGAAGGAGCAAGTCCACGGGAACCTCATGAGGTTCAACAAGGTGTCACAGCTGGGTCAGGACAATCCCCAGAATCAGCAAAGGCTGGGGGATGGGGGGATGGATAATACACAAGCTGATCCCAGGGCTGGAGCCCCTCTGTTCTGCAGCCAGGCTGTGAGAGCTGGGAATGTTCATCTGGAGAGAAGGCTCCAGGGAGAGCTCAAAGCCCTGCCAGGGCTGAAGGGGCTCCAGGAGAGCTGGAGAGGGACTGGGGACAAGGGCTGGAGGGACAGGACACAGGGAATGGCTTCCACTGCCCAGGGCAGGGCTGGGTGGGAGATTGGGCAGGAATTGTTCCCACTGAGGATGGTGAGGCCCTGGCACAGGGTGCCCAGAGCAGCTGTGGTCCCCCTGGATCCCTGGCAGTGCCCAAGGCCAGGCTGGACACTGGGGCTTGGAGCCCTGGGACAGTGGGAGGTGTCCCTGACAGGACAGGGGTGGGACGGGATGAGCTTTAAGGTCCCTTCCACACCAAACCACTCTGGGACTCCATGACTGACATTCTACCTGCACAGCTCTCACAGAGAGCCAGGGTGTTTAGTTCCAGCGTGACTTCATCAACACGAAACCCCCTTGGAAAAGCTACATTAATTAATTTAGTGCCCTAAATGACCAGTATCTCCAGCACAGCTGCCCAGCCCGGAGCAGTGCCCACCAGCGGGTTCAAGGCCCAGTCCTGTGTTTATTCCCCGCAGGGCAGCACGCACACACCGCGGGAACAACACCTGGCCGCTCCTCGGCGGCGGATGCCGGAGCCAGAGCCGTGAGGGGCGGCGGGGAGCCAGGGGCGGGCGAGGGAAGGGCCGAAGGCGGCTCAGCTCCGGGACCGGCCACCACCGCCGCCTCCGGAGGCCGTGCTCCACCCAGCGTGTCCAGCCGCTCCCGGCGGCCCCGGCCCGTCCCTCCCGCCCTCTGAGCGCCCTCTGAGCGCCCTCTCACCGCGTCCGGGCGCTCCGGGGAGGCCCCGAGCAGCTCGTTGAGCTCCGCGAACATGGCGGGCGGCGCCGCGGGGCCGCGCACAGCCGGACGGGCCGCGGGAGCGCGCATGCGCCGGGCGGGGGCGCCGCCTGCTGGCGGGGCGCGGTGCTGCGGGAGCCGCCATTGCCGGCCTGAGGGGCGCCGCGGTCGCGGGGAACTGGCGGGGCTAAACCGCTAATTAATGGGGCTGGGTCGGCAATTAACGGGGCTGGGTCGGCAATTCACGGGGCTGCATCGGCAATTGACGGGGCAGGATCGGCAATCAACGGGGCTGGGTCGGCAATTGACAGAGCTAAATCGCTAATTAACGGGGCTGGATCGGCAAATAACGGGGCAGGATCGGCAATTAACGGGTCAGGATCGGCAATTAACGGGGCAGGATCGGCAATTAACGGGGCAGGATCGGCAATTAACGGGGCAGGATCGGCAATTGACGGGGCTGGATCGGCAATTAATGGGGCTAGATCGCTAATTAACGGGGCTGCATCGGCAATTAACGGGGCAGGATCGGCAATTGACGGGGCAGGATCGGCAATTGACGGGGCTGGATCGGCAATTGACGGGGCTGGATCGGCAATTAATGGGGCTAGATCGCTAATTAACGGGGATGGGTCGGCAATTGACGGGGCTAAATGGCTAATTAACGGGGCAGGATCGGCAATTGACAGGGCTGGATCGGCAAATAACGGGGCTGGATCGGCAATTGACAGGGCTGGGTCGGCAATTAACGGGGCTAAATCGCTAATTAACGGGGCAGGATCGGCAATTAACGGGGCTGGATCGGCAATTGACGGGGCAGGATCGGCAATTAATGGGCTTCGATCACTCATTGACCGAGCAGGATCCCTCATTAGCGGGGCTGGATTGCACATTAAGGGCGCTGGATCACCAGTTAACGAGGCTGGATCGCCAATTAGCAGGGCTGGGCCCGCATCCCACCATCAATTAAAGCGGATCATCAGCCATGTAGTTAATTAAAGTGTTAAATGGGACTGGATCCTCATCCCATCATAATTAATAGGGCTGGTTCCACATCCCATCATTAGTTCACAGGACTGGATCCACATCCCATCATTAGTTCACAGGACTGGATCCTCATCCCGTCATAATTAATAGGGCTGGTTCCACATACCATCATTAGTTCACAGGACTGGATCCTCATCCCGTCATAATGAACAGGGCTGGATCCACATCCCACCGTTAGTTCACGGGACTGGATCCACATCCCACCATTAGTTCACAGGACTGGATCCTCATCCTGTCATAATTCACGGGGCTGGATCCACATCCCACCGTTAGTTCACAGGACTGGATCCTCATCCCGTCGTAATGAACAGGGCTGGATCCACATCCCACCGTTAGTTCATGGGACTGGAGCCTCATCCCGTTGTTGATAAAGCCCAAGCCAGGGCTGGATCCCAGGTGCCACCAGCAGTGGTGGCCTCCAGCTGCCTTGGTGGCACTGGCCACGCTGAGCCCTGGACCCAGGCTGCCTCCTCCCCTTTCCAGCCCCTGTTTCTGTGGCAGATTTGATCCATCTGGGACAGTTTGGGAATTTGTGAGGGGTCTGTTACTCTCTCATTGTTTCATTGTCAGCACATTTGGGAAGTGCTGAACATCCATTGGGCACCTAAAATTGATCTGCAGTAGCAGCAAATTTACAGCCCATAACCACCAAAATCCACATTCTTTGGTGTCATTTTTTGCCTCCGAGCCTGAATTTGAGTTTCTTGGTACTTAATTCACCTTTCCATTTGCTCCAGCAAAGCTTTTGTAACCTTTTGAGTTTCGTCATGGAAGCAGGGATTGCTGTGCTGGAGCTGGAGAGATGATTCTGGAGCCTGGGATGTGCCAGGGGGACTGGAGAGCAGATCCCAGGGCCAGGGATGTGCCAGGGGGACTGGAGAGCAGATCCCACAGCCAGGGATGTGCCAGGGGGACTGGAGAGCAGATCCCACAGCCAGGGATGTGCCAGGGGGACTGGAGAGATGATCCCAGAGCTTGGGATCTGCCAGGGGGACTGGAGAGATGATTCTGGAGCCTGGGATGTGCCAGGGGGACTGGAGAGATGATTCTGGAGCCTGGGAGGTGCCAGGGGGACTGGAGAGCAGATCCCACAGCCAGGGATGTGCCAGGGGAACTGGAGAGCAGATCCCAGGGCCAGGGATGCGCCAGGGGGACTGGAGAGCAGATCCCGGAGCCTGGGATGTTCCAGGGGGACTGGAGAGCAGATCCCGGAGCCAGGGATGTACCAGGGGGACTGGAGAGCAGATCCCAGGGCCAGGGATGTGCCAGGGGGACTGGAGAGCAGATCCCACAGCCAGGGATGTGCCAGGGGGACTGGAGAGCAGATCCCGGAGCCTGGGATGTGCCAGGGGGACTGGAGAGCAGATCCCAGGGCCAGGGATGTGCCAGGGGGACTGGAGAGCAGATCCCGGAGCCAGGGATGTGCCAGGGGGACTGGAGAGCAGATCCCGGAGCCAGGGATGTGCCAGGGGGACTGGAGAGCAGATCCCACAGCCAGGGATGTGCCAGGGGGACTGGAGAGCAGATCCCGGAGCCTGGGATGTGCCAGGGGGACTGGAGAGCAGATCCCACAGCCAGGGATGTGCCAGGGGGACTGGAGAGCAGATCCCAGGGCCAGGGATGTGCCAGGGGGACTGGAGAGCAGATCCCGGAGCCAGGGATGTGCCAGGGGGACTGGAGAGCAGATCCCACAGCCAGGGATGTGCCAGGGGAACTGGAGAGCAGATCCCACAGCCAGAGATGTGCCAGGGGGACTGGAGAGCAGATCCCGGAGCCAGGGATGTGCTGGGGTGCGGCTGGAGCCCGGGATGCTGCACTGTGAGCATTAGGGGGCATCCCACGATGTGATAAAAGCAGGGAAGAAGAGCCGGAGGCGCTGCCGGGGTTCAGCTCCTCGGGACCTCGGATTTCTGAGGGACTGTGTGCGCCCAGGAGCAGGATTCCGGGGCAGGAGGGGACAGGCCTGTGGGAAGAGGGGCTGTCGCCATCGGGAGAAGCCCCTGAGCCGCAGATTCCTGGGAAAAGAGCTGTGGGAATACGAGCGGCGTCTGCCTCGGTGTTCCCTCGCCTTCCCAGAGCGATTCTTGTAGGGAAGATGCGCTGTGTGAGGGTTCGGCTGAGGCTCTGCGGCCGTCCTTATTCCCCATGTCGGAGTGTGTGTTGCCTTGAAAACTGCCCATCCTGCTCTCCAGCGCTGCCGGGGAGGCTCGGGACACGCCAGGAGCCCCGAGGTCCCCCCGAGGTCCCCCCGTGTGCCCCAAGAGCCGCTTGTGCCGCCCCTCCGTCCTGTGCTGGAACCACCACCCGCTGAAAGGAGCCGCCTCTCTTCCTTCCCTTTGATGCCTTCAGTCCTGGAAGAGCTGCGGCTGAAATCTGCTTTAAAAGTCCCGACGGCTTTGTTTTGTGCTCGCAGCCTTTCAGGAGCGGGGCCGGGCCGGGCAGGAGCCGGGCCGTGCCCTGAGCCCCAATTCCTCCGGCAGCCTTGGGGAGAGGCTGGCTCCGTCCTGGATCCAGGGCTTGGCTGCAGAGGCAGCGGGAGGCCCTGCAGGAGGAGTTCCTGCAGGAGTTCCTACCTGGCTGCATTGGTATGCGAGCGGAGCCGCCGCTCGGGCACCTTTTGTCTGCGCTCTCACGTTTCCCTCCCTGTGGCTTCTTCCCTCCCGGCTCCTTCAGGAGCCGCAGAACCCGGAATGCCTTGGAAATGAAACGTAAAAATCCTCCCTTTTTCTCTCCGTAGTGGGAAGGGGACCAGAACCGCATGCAAAGTGCAGCTGCATCTCTCAAAACACCTCTTGTCCTTCCTAATATATTCCTTCCCACATCCCAGGACTTGTTACCGTGCGAAGGCAGTGAGGATTCTGCTGTTAAAACTGGTGCCCCTTCCCTCCCATCTGCTCCGTGCCTATTTCCAGTATTTATCGTGGAGCTGTTTCCCAGAGGAGCCATATGGGATCCATAGGTATCCACGCTGCTTCCAATGGAGCCCCTGTGGCAGAGCAGTGGGTGACAAGCACTTCATACCCAAAAGTAGAAAAAAGCCACAGCAGAATAAATGAAACCAATTAATCTTGCAGTGTTTGAGGTGATTCCCAAGAGCCTGGCAGGGAAGAGGAGCTGAACCCATCAGGTTTCACGATGTGTGTGGAAAATGATTTTTCAGGAGAAAACACTTTGATTTACCTCCTGTGATTGTTGCTTATTGCTGAGCTATCCAGGATGGATTTTAGTGCACAAATCCCATCCCACCCCAGCAAAAGGAGGGTTTTCTCCTCTCGGGACACCTCGGCTGTTGCTGACACAATGCCGAGTGCTCTGCAGTCATAAAGGATCACCGGAGTTGTGGGGCCAGCGAGGGTTAAGGGGAGCAGATGTTGGCCGAGTCAATGGCCAGGGAAGAAAAGAACGGGACACGTTCCGGGATAAATTCCACCTCCTCAATGCCGCCCTGACGCGGCAAAGAGCAGCTGGAAGGAATAATGGATGAGCTGAACCAGGTGCTGAATTTTTCTGAAGAAATGCAAGAGCCAGAGTTTGAAAAGAATTGTTAAGGCGAGAGGCCCCTCCCTGTGACAAGGGACCCGGATCTGCTGGGACAGGCAGGGATGTTCCCGGTGTCTCCAGCCCTCAGGCCTCCCCAGAGCCCCTTTCTCTAGGAAAACTCAGGGAAAACCAGTCTCTTGTGGACCTTCCCCTCTCCTTTAGCTTGGCAGGGTTGGGAAAAAGTGCTGCCAGTGAAACCAAATCCTCCAGGTGTTTACAAAAACTCTGGTCTGTGATTGTGAGGCTGCAGATCGTGGAATAATTTGGGTTGGGCTGCAGGGACAAAGCACAAAGGATGGGACAAGGAAAATAAATATGGATTTAGATCCTGAGGGTGTGGTAAAATGGCTGGGACACCTGAGCTGCCTTTAAAAGACTCCAAAAAAACCCCAGAAATTCATGGAGCAGCATCAGTTCCCCATCTCCCTCCTTTACCTTTTCCTTCTACTGTTTGCCTGAAGCCAAATCTTCAGTTCAGGATGGAGTTATTCTCACCTTGTGCTGGAAGATTTCCTGGGAGACTGACACAACTGGAAAATACGAGAAAAATAGAGGAAAGTGATGTTTATTTTCCCCCATTTTAAATCTTACTTTTTGCTTGCTTGCATCCATACAAACAAATGTATCTCTGGTGAAAGGAGCAACTGTGAAAGACGATGGAAAAAAACCGCTGAGGACTGAGCTGATAAAGCTGCTCCACACGCTCTGGCAGAGGAGGGGAGAGCTGGGCTGACATTTCTGATGGAGGAAAAGCAGGATCACTGAGCATGAGGCCGGGGGGGACTCGGAGAGGTCGCTCAGATGAAGCAACACCTGCCGCCAGCAAAATCCGCTCAGCTTCAACCTTCCCTGGCAGATGTTTGTCCAACCTGCTCCCAGAGAGCCTCGGCAGCCACGGCTCCACAGCCTCTCTTGGCGTTTCTTCCCAGCCCCCCTTTATTCCCACTCCATATCCCCGTGTCACCCAGGCATCCTGGTTTATCTGGGCTTCTTTGGCTGTGCAGAATATTTCACTGCCTTCACAAAGCAGGGGGAAAACAAACCACTTTGGATTCGATTTTCACCTTTAAAATTCACCTTTTCACCTTTAAAATTCACTTGACTGAAGCAAAATGCCACTGGCTCTCCACGAGGGATCTCCAGGCCTTTTCCAAAAGAGATTGGAGAATCCCTGGGAAACGTGCTCAGTCCAGCAGGGATCTGGCAGCAAAGTTGACTCAGCGTGAAGTTCCTCAGCTGTCTCAGCAGAGAACCCCCGAGGTCCTGAGGATGGCTGTGGGCAAAGTGGGATCAAAGCCAGCAGGGAAAGCACTGTCCCCTCTTCCAGATCCAGGTGTTCAGCTCCCTAAAGCTGCTGCCCTCTGCCAGATCCTCCTCATCCCTCACTCTCCTTTCCCCCTTCAGCCTCTCCTCCTCCTCCTCACTCTGCCCCATCCTGCTTTTCCCCTCTTCCATCTCCCCCTCCCAGCTCCTGCTCACGGAGCTCCCCCACAGCTCCTTTTTTCCTGCCCTCTCCTCTTCCCACCCATCCCAAGTAGAACGTTCAGCAGCCTGAGGACCACAGAAATCCCTTCTCCCCCCACACCTGGATCACCACGCAGAGCTGGAGTTTGGAAGCCACAAACAAATCTCTGCATCTTCTCCCAAATCCTTCCTGAAATCTCCTTTTTTTCCCTACAGAACCCCACCAAGTTTGCCTGGTCTTGTCTGCCATGGCAGCCAGTGTTGTCTCACTGCTTCTCCGTGCTCCTCAGCCCAGCAGATTGTCCCATCTGCCGTCTCTTGCCTCCATGTGAAATTCTCAGCTCTGACACCAGTGCTGCATTTTCACGCTGCATTTTTGTAGCTGCCAGCAAAAGGTGATGGAGACTCCTGGGTGCTCCTGCAGGATGGCTCCAGATTCCTTTAATAGATGCAAACTGCATACAGAGATTGAATCACTGACTTCTGGGGTGGGTTGGCTCAGAAGGGACCTTAAAGTTCATCCCATTCTGGGGACACTTCCACTATCCCAGGCTGCTCCAAGCCCCATCCAGCCTGGCCTTGGACACTTCCAGGGATCCAGGGGCAGCCACAGCTCCTCTGAGCAGCTGTGCCAGGGCTGAACAGCCCTTTCCATGAAAGGATTTTCCCAATATTCAACCTGGGCCTCCCCTGGCCCAGCCTCAGGCCGTTCCCTCTCCTCCTGTCCCTGTTCCCTGGGAGCAGATCCTGACCCCCCCGGGCTGTCCCCTCCTGGCAAGGAGCTGTGGAGTCTTTCAGACACTGGTCTCTGGTTCTCCACTTCTCCCCACTGCCCACCACTCTTTCCTGGATTCTCTTCTTGCTTCTCTTAGACTTCCTCTCATGGCTTCCATCTTTCCTTACATGACACGCCTCAAACTGGACTGGCTCTTGTAAACCCTCAGCCATCCCTTGTGCTGCCAAACAGCCCTCAGGTGGCTTTAACCTTTAACTGGTTTCTCCCAAACAACCCTCAGGTGGCTTTAACTGGTTTTTTAAGTCCCCAGGGTGAGGCTGTGAGCGTGGGGAGCAGTCTGGCTGTGCTGTTTAATAGTCCCATTTTTGCAGTTGCTGCTCTCTCGGTGGCAGCACAGCACCTCATTACTGTGGTGGGTGTCTGCTGGCACTTGGCACCCTTAAAGGCTGGGAGCTTTAAAAGGTTTTAAAACAAGCCACTGATCCCAC